>CM067360.1:82727907-82915407 GCA_034401795.1 Chaetoderma sp. LZ-2023a
CAATAGATTGGGTTTTTTCCAAATCTTTCGTAGCTATACTATTTATACGTTCGTTTTGCATTGCCCCGATTGCGGAATGCGATATAATTATCATGAAACGAACATCACGTTACATAAAAAATAAAGACACCGGAAGGCGCCAGACGAACAATTGTAATCACGTCACTTCTGACTTGTCTCTTGACTGAACGCGATTTCTGCAAAATTCTGAATTATATTGCCAGTTCCAACTGTCAAAATTATAGACACTCAGCGTTGTCTTACTATTGTGCTAAAAGTAAGAGCCTGACGAGTGACGTAAGGACGTTACATGTGAGTACACTAGTGATAGTATTAAAATATGTTCCTGAAATTCTAATTACCCTCACCCCACCAAAGTCCAAAGCTTGAAGGAGAGGGTATTTATTGCATTTTGAAAGGGTATATGCATTTGTCTGTCCGTTTGTTTGTTTGTCTGTCGACAGCTGTATCTCAGAAACTACTAGCCCGATTTACTTCAAATTTTAGCATAAGGAAGGCTATTGCAATAAAATAGGGACCACACAATTTCGGAATAATCCGTATTTCAATGCCCGGATCAGAGGATCCGGATCCGAATCAAATTAATGTCATTGGTTTCTCGGAAATTACTGACCCGATTTACTCCAAATTTTAGCATAAGAAGAAGTGTATATGAGGATTTGGGGTGATCCAGAATAAAATGTCCAAATCCAGATCCGAATCTGGATCAAATCATTGATGCATAGGCTTCTCAGCAGCAGAATGGGCGAAGGTTTCTAATCTCTGATTGCTCTTGTAATCTTGTTTTGGAGAGGAATGAATATTTAGAGTAATATATTTATATTACAAAACAATCTGCTGTAAACTGTAAAATGCCATGGATTTCGAAACGAGCGACTCTGAAAGTTATCAAATTAAAAATTGCTTGTAATATGAATTGAATGAGAAGAAATCATGAGGCTAGGCTGACAATTGCCCCACCCATCTCTAGCTAAGCTTCGGTTGCTCTGACTTGCTCAACACACACTCTCGATCTGAATCTCAATTTCCAGAAAACTATGCTGGTAAGCTGTTGATTATTTTGAAATTAATTTGACTGGGTTCTAATCAACAACAAAACCCAGTCAAATTAGTTTCAAAATATTTGACAGCAAGATTGTTAACTAAAAATGATACACAATTTTATATTATTCATATAACAATGCATAGTGTGTGGCCAATTATGCATTATGGGCGAACCTATCTACTTTACTCATGCCATCATTGATTATGATCTCATACTACGTCTACATGTCACATAGTTGAATATGATGGCATCTGATAGTGATGGATGGATGGATAAATTGAAATGTTCCATTATTTCCTATTGTTTTTTTCTCAAACTACCCGGCCATTTACTGTTAAGCGGAAGATAGTGCACAACAATTGCGAAAGTTTTCAGCTTGCACAATTAGTGTTTGCTGGTGGTTGTAACCTGTATAGGGTACATGTGAGAGATCATAGACCAATGTAAGTTACATACGGGATAGTGATTATATATAGCCATATAGGCAGCCTTTGGAAACAAATTTTATTCAACACATCCCATCGAATAGTACGACTCTGAATAGGAATATCAATGCATTACTGATATCAATGAAATGAATGAAAATCTGATATTGCCCGACCCACACATTTGACCCGAGTATAATATAGATACACATATACTTCCCCATGATGTACGACGCCCACCATCAGATATACTGATTATCCAAGAAATCTACGACACTGCTATGGGCCATTCTGTCATTGGTCAACAATTTGAGGTTAGCTCAGGACAGCCCATCGCATTGATATAAACCCATGACAAAGTGATATTAATAATTGGGTAGTTTCAATTTTATCAACACAATGGAAAATCAGCATTTATCACCTCAATTGTCGAATTACATAATTTTCAATTTGAAGTGATTAATACTGATAATTTGTCGTGTTGAGAAATCTTTTCAAGCTGATTACTCGCAGTACTAGATCCATTGCATTATTCAATAATTGAGACAGCGTCTTTTGTTTTCAGCTTCTAACCTTCATAACCAACGGGTCCAGTTCGATAGCATAATACACGCCACATTATGAAGAATCACCAGAGTGGATGGGAAAAACAAAAAGGAAGAAGGGAGGAGGAGGAAAAAAGACAACACGATGTAGCTACATCTAAAAAAATGACAGAGTTTTTTCAATGTAGTAGTGCAATGAATACATCAGACACCACGCCTGAGCACACTAATAATCCCCAAAGTTCAGAAAACCAGGGTGACGATGCAATTGCTGACATGGAAGACACTTATCAGACTCAACAACTCGAAATGCATGAAGATTTTCCGAAAGATATTGGTTGTTGGACCAGGGTCATGGACTCAATGATAGCATACTTTTGCCGATTTGGAAGTACTGAGTGTCAAAATTTTGTAAGTGCTTTTATTTTATCACAGAAGGTATGTCCTGGTGACTGATTTAAATGACAATGTAGCCAAAATCTGTTTTTCCGGGAGAAGTTGAACAGAGAACATACGAAACATGACTGGATCTTCTATTCACCGACCAGTGGTAAGGTGTACTGTATTGTATGCAAATTGCTTGCACCACAAAATGAACCATCCTCATTGGCAACCACTGGATATAGCGATTGGAAACATGCATCAAGAGACCTTGACCATCATGAAGTTAGCCAGTCTCATAGAGCACAATAAATTTGCTGCCAGAAAACTAACAGATGGACAGATCGATAAGAATCTGAAAGAACAACAAGAATCACAAAAAAGATATTGGCATCACATCTTAGAGAGAATTTTGAGCATCATCAAGTTTTTAGCTGTTAGAGGCTTAGCATTCCGTGGCAAGGATGAAGTGATAGGATCAGCAAATAATCGAAACTTTTTAGGAACTCTTGAATTAATTGCCGAGTATGATACCGTCCTAGCTGAACACATCCAGCTAAGGGCAAACAAAGGAAAAGGGCATGTATCATATTTGTCCTCCACAGTATGTGATGAATTCATTTAGATACTTAGTGAATGTGTGGAAGAAGTCATTGTAGGTGAACTTAAAACAGCGAAATATTTTTCGGTGTCTGTAGACTCTACTCCTGATATATCACACACAGACCAACTATCAGTTATTTTTCGCTATGTTTTAGCAACAGGCCCAGTTGAACGGTTCATTCGATTTATACCCATTTATTCCCATACTGGTGCACAGCTAGCCAGTGTTCTGTTGGAATTTCTCAAAGAAAAAGGAATAGACATCAAAGATTGCCATGGCCAACCATATGACCACATATGACCACACATCTAATATGAGTGGTAGATATAATGGAATGCAAGCTTTGATACATAAGGAAAGGCCTTTGATTGAGTATATTCCGTGCTGCGGTCATTCCCTCAACCTGGTTGGAAACTGTGCTGCTGAAAGCTTTTTTGCTGCTGCGTCGTTCTTTCTCTTTATGGAAAATATCTATGTATTCTTCTCTACATCAACTCATCGATGGACACTTTTAATAGATGGACTAAAACCTCTAAACTTGCCCACTGTCAAATGCCTCTCTAAGACTAGGTGGTCTGAATGGCATGATGCAAGTTCTGCTTTGAAAGCTGGATACACTCATCAGAGATGTTTTGGCGCGAATGAAAGATGATGAAGCCGAGAAACCAGAAACAAAACAAAAGGCTAGAGGTCTAATTATCACCATGGACCAGTTGGAGACTGGGATCATGGTTGAGCTTTGGGCTGTCATCTTGGAGCGATTCGACAAGACTAGCGAGTTGCTACAGGATCCGGAGCCTGATTTAAATACTGCAATGGATCTACTAGAGTCTCTAAAGGCATTTGTACAAACACGTCGTCCTCAATTTGATGACTTTGAGAATAGAAGAATTCTCAGAAACAGTCAAAACTACAAAGCAGAAGTGAACAGAAAACGCAAAAGAAACACAAAATAGGATGATGGCAATGCAGATGTTCCTCTTTCGCCATCGGAGAGATTTAAGGTGGACGCATTCTTGCCGATTTTGGACCAACTTTTAGCTGCACTAGCGAAATGTCTGACTGCGTATCAATGTATTCGGGATAGGTTTGTATTCCTATCTAACATACAGGACAGAAGTACTGAGGATATTCACAAGGCTGCAATGATTCTCATTGAAAAATATCCAGATGACTTTGAGCAATCTTTCACAGGTAAACGTGTGCAGTTTCAGGAGCTAGTCAAGCTATCAATCTCAAATTTCAATGCTAGAGAAAGCAAGGAACTTCAGATGCACAAACTCATCAGTCATAATGGATTATGTGTAACGTTTCCTAATGTTTCAATTGCTCTTCGAATGTACCTGTCTCTCCTTATTATGAACTGTAGTGGGGAACGATCATTTTCTGTGCTGAAACGAGTAAAAATCTAATTCGGTCAACAATGGCGCATATTCGGCTGAATGCCCTTTCACTTCTATGTATTGAGCACAACTTGTTCGCTACAATTGAAACAAGGGACATCATTGAGAAGTTTGCTCATAGAAAGTCTCGCAATGTTACCCTGTAAGAGAATGACATTACAAGTCATTCAATGAACAAAGTTCTTAACGCATTCTTGAAAAATATCTTAACGACAGAGTAATCCTGCTTTAAGCGGCCACCCTTTGAAGCACAAATACATGTAAATTGAAAACATATAGTGCCTTTAATTAATTAGTATATGTCGATTACCAAATTGTTTTAGCCTTATGGGAATGCCATCTTTTGGTCCCATTGGGTTTTATCTTTAATAATTAGCTTCACACATTTTACCAATATGTTTGATATGATCTATCAGCCGCTCATTTAATACATTATTACCACTGAACCCTGGAATTATTACAGTATGTTATTTTAAAACAGCTACTTGTAGATATTTGAATGGATTCCTGGTTTCACTAGGTTTATGTGAATTTGCAATTGCTGACAATCTCAACCTAACACTATTTTGCCCCATTAAGGTTAAAATTGCATGCTTCCTTGGACAGTTTTTCGATTCGTAGATGCCATCACAACTCCCTAGTTGGCAGTGTTTGTCTGAAATATTTTCCGATAGATGCCACCCCCTCCCTTCACACATACACACACGCATGCCCACATATGCACACACGCACGCACGCACGTACACACACACACACACACACAAACACAATTAAGATACATATCGTGTACATGTGTTAGCATGTGGCAGACTAGTATTAGGATGAGTTTGTCAACTATACTAATAGCTCAACTTCAACAAATGAGTTTACTAATTAGTAATTAGTTTTTTTATGAATACGCTAGTCATTGTCACATTGTCTGAGTCGGCTCTGGCTCAAATCGGCCATGTGACAGATATTTGGAAAGACTGATGGGCCCATCAGTTTATCCAAATATCTGTCACATGGTCGATTTGAGCCAGAGCAGACTCTGATTAATTGCTACATAGCATGATATTTAGTCCCTTACCACTATGATGTCAAACTTTTTATTTTCAAGCTAGAATACATGCTGGGCTTATGGCTATGCCATGGCCGGGAGACGGCACGACCCCCAGACCCTCCCCATTGGGCCCATTGTATGATCGAGCCCCAGGCCCATCAGACTGTTAATCCGGTCCTGGCAATCATAACATCATATGTTAATGTCCATGTGAGCTTAGTACGTCATACATCACAAATCGTGTAACTAGGGTTGTACAATTATTCAGTTTTCATAATTGCAATCATTTTGAAAAAATAATCACGATTTCAATTATATCGTGCATGTCATTCTGTGTTAGGGTGGGCCAACTTAAACTAAGTTTTATTCAACACAAATAACTATGTACAATGTAACAAGGAATGTTTCGACTAGTTCAACCGCTAGTATTGCTAATATTTGAAAAGACCCTACAAACTACTTCGAAAGAGAATTGCTAACATAACGCTATAAGAATGAAAATTGGTATCGCTGAGCACTAAAACCACTCCCAGTCTAATTGAGATAGTAATAGGCATAGAAATGCTATTATAAACAATTAAAGCACTAATCCCGAACACAATATCGATACAATCTGGCAAGACAGACAGCGTAAGCGACAAACGGAATCAAGCGTGCGAGAAAATTTGCTTTAACGCCCCAGAATTAAAATGCGGGAGATCGCTTCTTATGTTGGCAACAAAATGACTCTTGTGATTGGAGGCGAATGATGTTCTCTCGAAATTTCATATGCTAACGGGAGTTAGAGATGGAAGTTAGATCGCATTATCATAATCCTTCCTGTTATCAAACGGGTACCCATTTTACCACAATAGAACTTAAAGTACGATACTCGGTTACCATCACACAATGATAATATACATTCATATCTCGCGAGATCTCCCTCGATACGAGATCGAGAAAAGTATTCTCCAAGAAGCCACGCCTCTATTCTTAGATTGGATAATATATAGCGATATCTGAGTCCAGGATATTTATATCACAGTACTCACTCTAAAAATTGTTGGTACTTCTTAATTTGATTTAACCAGAGCAAATTACTAATATCACACGATTTATATCTTTTCTCGACAAAATTTTTATCAAATTTGGATTAATGATGTTTTTGAGGTGTATATTAAACATAGTCGCAAGGCAACAAGAATTTATTCCGGGAAATTGTTCAATTTTCGTGTCATTGTATATCAGTTTTAACCATTTTAGAGAATTGATTTTTAACTTTTTCTTGATATATGCCTAAAATAAGCCCAGCCCCCTTTATCAGAGATCTCTGTTTGGAAATTTAACACCTCTTGCCCTAATAGAAGCCTAGGCTACTAATAGACTATGTACATTACTTTGCATTTTGAAAAACAACTACATTGGATATTAAAAATCTTTGATTATTTAGTCTTGTAATTGTCCATGATCATATTTTAAAGAATAATCGTGATTAATCAAATAATCGAATACTTGTGCAAGACTGTGTGTAACCGACCTACATTTTAGTAGGTTTAAACGGTCATCTTGACCTAAGGAGCCATTCCTATGTCGTTGACATAGTATTACAAGGTCAGTCCTTTGTTCATGTTTGTTAATACATAGACAATGTTCAAACATATTCAACCACCAAGTAAGGACAAATCATGTAATACAACTCAGTCTTTATAACTAATGCATAAATGTGTTTTACTATAGCTGCTTAAATCACAACCGTGCCTTAATGAGACCACGAGAAGACTTCTTTTTAATTTACAACTAGAATAACTGGGTCAGTTATGCTCATGGCCTACAAATGGACACGCCTCAAGACTTTGTAGAAGGCTTTTTGGTCTGGTTTGATTATTAAAGGGTTAAATCTCAAATAATTTCTACACTACACCATCACTGTAACAGTGATCATTGTTGTGCTGTTTTTAGCCAAATCTGATAGCTTTAAGAGAACTGTACATTTAAAAAAAATCTTTTTAATTAAATTATTAATTAACCCTTTAACCCTCAAATTTGTCAGAAAGATTATATTTTTCCATTTACAGAACAAGAGAATATTATTTTTAATTTACCACTGGAATGACTGGCTCGGTTATCGAGCCAGTCATTATAGTGGTAAATTTTCTACAATAGTCTTCTCATGGTCTGCAATGGGCATTTCCCTAGGTCACTATAGAGGCTGTTTTTTGGCCTGCTTGAGTGCTAAAGGTTTAGAATCAGAAATAATAGCCAACAACGGCATATCTTACCTTTATCATTGAGCCATTTTGCGACTCGCTTATAAATCTCATCCATGAAGCCTATCGCAATGGCGAGAGTAATTTTTGGCAGATGTGTGAAGAATAACGCGATATCGCCTGAATGTATAAGCGAATCTACATACTCCTGGAACTGAAAGATGAGCAACATTACAACAAAAACAACCACAAGACAAAGTCCAATCACTGGAATGGTAATCAAGTAGTGAAACAGGTTGCGTTTCCAGGCTGGGTAATAGGGCTCCAGATGACCGGTTACTGTACTTCGCACCAAATCACCCTGAAAATAAGAAACATAATTTGCATGATTTACCTAGAGCACACTACTCTTTATTAATGGTGCATATTCATAGCAAAATGCTTGAAAATAACATTGTTTAATTTTAGAGGCTTAAATTGTGGGCCTAGATGTAAAGAAACGAAATAAATCTTAACATACGTTTGTAAGATTTCATCACGCATAAATTAATATAATTTTCTAAAGTTGTCGAGTCCCTATTTCAAGTTCACAACAAAATAGATTGTAAAAATTTGTAAGGAATGAAATCATCACATGGTAAGATTTATTTCGTTTCAATACATCTAGGTACACGATTTAAGCCTCTAAAAGTCTACAATTTAACAAATTTATTTCCAGGCATTTTGGTGTGAATATGCACCTGTAATTAAATTTGTTCAAGAACAATTTAATTTTCTCAAATAAAATGTTCATTTGCAGACAAAGAGATTACCTTTGACATTTTAGCATTGGAATGACTAGCTTGCTTATCAAGTCAGTCATCCTCGTGACAAATTTCCAACAATAGTCTTCTTTTGGCCTGCAAATGGACATTTATCAAGATAACAGCAAAGGCCATTTTGGACACCTTGATCAATAAAGTTCTAAATCAATGCACTGAGTATGCAATCAAGAAAGAATGCAATAGCACCAACTCCCAAAAACCATATTAAGATCAATTATATACATATATTACCCTGAGCCAAAATTGTAACAATTTCTGTTTTTTATTAGTGAGACTTTACTCTTACAATTATGTGACCAATTCACCTTTCCAGAGTATTCATCTAACATCTGATGCCATAATCAGCTAAGAGGGGTGTATGATGACATCACAATCATTACATCATAAATGATTCTATTTGGCCTGACTAAATCTTAATAGTCCGACACGTTGTATAAATTGTATGTCTCTACTATTTAATAAACAGGCTGTTGAATCAACACAAGCGAGGTGTGGGTGGAACTTAGCTAGAGATGTGTGTGGCATAGCTAACAAGAGTTTTAGTGAAACTCAACATACGCCCGCAGGCATACTTGTTTGAGGAATGCTAAATGTGAACAGTTAGTCTTTGATAATTCTCTGAGAAAGGGGGGCGGGGAGCGACTTCTATTAGGTACACATCTGGAATTCACGGCAAAGACATCACTAACAAGTTTTAGTGAAATTCAACATATGCCCACAGGCATACTTGTTTAAGGGATGCTAAATGTGAACAGTTTGTCCTTGATAAATGACACTTCGTCTATCCATAAAACATCTGCTGAACAAAAAATTGTGAGTGTAGGTTCAAAACTCTTCGAGATCTGGACCGGACAAAAAACATTTTGACAAATTTTAGCTTAACTCTGGCGAACATGGGTGGATTGTCGAAATGAAATCTATCCCTAATACATCTGCTGAAAAACAAATTGTGAGTGTAGGTTCAAAACTCTTCCAGATCTGGTTTGGACAAGTTTGACAAATTTGAGAATTTCAGGGGAGATAACTCAGGAAAATGTGGATGGATTTTGTCGAAACGAAATCATTGCACTTCGTCTATCCTTAACACATTTGCTGAAAAAAAATTGTAAGTGTAAGTTCAAAACTCTTCGAGATTTGCTACGGACAAGAAAATTTTGAGCTTTTTAGGGAAGATAACTCGGGCAAATATGGTCCGATTTTGCTGAAACAAAATCATTGCACTTCGTCTATCCCTAACACATCTGCTGGAAAAAAATTGTGAGTGTAGGTTCAAAACTCTTCAAGATCTGCTCCAGACAAGAACATATTGATGAATTTGAGCTTTTCAGGGGAGATAACTCGGGAAAATATGGCCGGATTTTTCCAAAGTGAAATCATTGCACTTCGTCTATCAGTAACACATCTGCTGAAATAAATATTGTGAGTGTAGGTTTAAAACTTTTCGCGATCTGCTCCGGACAAGAAATCAGACAGATGGACGGATGCATGGACAGACGGCGAGTGCCATCACATAATACGACCCCCGCTTGTGTAGGCATATAAAAATGGAACGGTCCATTGACTAGTGGCTAAGTCATTCTCTGTTAACTCACAGTATATAATGGCCGTGGATCTTCTATTAGTTCATCTTTCTTATCCAGAGTGCCCCAGCGATATGACAGCTCTGATGAGCGTCGCTTCCATTGTTCCAGATACAATGACGCCCAGATCACATTGAACAAAGCGACTGAGAGAAAGCACATGTCATCGGTCAACTGGAAGAGAACATGTAGCGTAAAGAAAACCATTGTAAGTCTTTATTTCAGTTCAATCAATACAGTTAACCATTTAATCTTAATCTAATTTAGTCTTGAAAGATTAGTCAAGAAAATTTTAATTTCTCCTTCATCAATTTCCATTTGCATGTCAAGAGGCTATTTCTGAAAATTTACCAATGGAATCACTGCCTCGATTATCGGGCCATTGGTCAATTAAACAAAAGTACATATATCTTGGCCTGCAAATGGACATTTCTCAAGACAACAGCAGAGGCCGGTTTTTGGCATAAAAGGATTAATGTTAATGTTATGTTTGTGATTCTATCAATGTAAATATACAAATTTCCATTTTATTAGAAAAGAATGAAAATTTTCTTCATACATAAATCCACCATTACCCTTATGAGACACAGAGCCATTTAGGACGTGTGTTTACTTATATTAACTATACAAAATACTGAGTGTATACTGTTGATAACTTTGAATATAGCAGTAAAAACTCTCAGTAATTTGGATTCATGTAATTGTAACCAACTAAGTAACTGTCAGTAACTTGTGCTTATTTAATTGTAAACAGTCTAGTGATTATAGAGGATCTGAAACTTTTGTAAAATATATATTACCTAGTTATGAAATTGTGAAATTCCAATTTCATATCACATTTTATTGTATAAACAAGCCTTCTAGCCTGTGCACACGTGCCATATTCAATGGAGTATTTTCATTGGCTGTTGGGTGCGCAACACATTTAAATCGACCAATTAAAACATCGATTGATGTGAGTGTGACGCGTAGGGATTACTACGTGGTACTGTTTTACTATGATTTGTTTACTACGATTTGTCATTCATGAAACGTTATTGCAAAATGTCATCGTTTGACAGTTTATCAGTCGGCAGCGACGTGACGATTGATGGCCGTCGCTCTGAGATAGTCTTAGAAGAAGTGTAGTTTAGAGATTTGGTGTTTGTCACTATATTTTGCTGCGCATTCAGTATCTGTTATCAAGTAGTGGTGCGTCACAGCACCGGTATCGATTTCACGAAAATCAACAATGAGAAATCAGATAAAAGTCACATCAGCAACTATTAGCAAATATTTCAAAATTACAGTTTATATGATAAATAAAATCTCAAACTCGGTCACTTTTCATATCACCATTATGAACCTCATTGAAGATTATAAATTGATAATTTTCAACTCGGTTCCAGATTCTCTATGTATGAGCTTTAGCCAGTGCAATGTGTAATTTGCGATGAGGTTGATCATAGTAATATGAAATGTGACTTGAGTTTGAGATTCTATTAATCATATAACCTGATATTTTGACCGATTTTACAATAAAGTCGATCACTCAAACATATTTGAATGCACAATTTTGCAACGTTCCTTTTCGTTTCTGTGACGCATCACTTACTAAGAGTTATGATCAATGCGCCACAAAAAATAAAGACAAACAAAACATCATTATTTCGGACTTGAAGTTACTTTTAATCAAATTTTTTAAAATTTCTTCGTCTATCATGCAAATTTACAAATGTATTTCATAACTAGGTAGCATAGATATATTACAAAATTTAAATCAACAACATAATGTATCCTATCATGTTTACATATTCGCTGCTGTTGTCGCTAGCAAACATTTGCGGAGTCACGGGGAATATCGGATTATTACCCATTATCTAACCAATGAAAACATTTCTTACGTGTTATCTAACCAATGGAAATATTTCTTACGTGTTATCTAACCAATGACAATCTTTCGTTTCGTTGAATATTACATTTGTGTTCATATCGAGAACTATTAAACGGGATGAAATCCGCGTTTATATTATAAAAAACCAATATGTTGTAGTTCGATATTTCTGGTGTAGTTGGATATTTTAGTTGTTGTTCCATCAGTCAATGAAAATACTTCAAATGAAGTATTATGCTAGTTTTATACCATGATTACTATAAAACAGATGTCGAGATTTGTTTATTAATGAAATCAGTCATCCCAGTGGCAAATTTCCGAAAATACTTTCTTGGCATGCAAATGGACATTTCTCAAAAGCACTGCTGAATCCCCTTTTGGCTAGCTTGAGTGTCAAAACTTAAGACAACTGATAACTGGGCAAGTATGGAGTGGTGTATGGGGGTGGGTGGGTAAATTTACCTAACTGTCATAGTCCACATCTACTCTCTAATTCACCTTTCCAGAGTACACACCCATCATATGACGTCATAATGAACTGCGTGATGTGTAGAATGACATCATAATGAATGACATCATGAATGACGTCGATAAGTATGTCACGAACGTATATTTGAAGACGGTCTATGCGTTGTTGTACAAATTGTTTGCTTTTACTATTTAATAAATATTCTGTTGACTATTTTGAAACTAATTTGACTGGGCGCTGTTGCTGCCATAGGCAGCAACGGCAGCAACAGCACCCAGTCAAATTAGTTACAAAATATTCAACAGCTTCCCTGTATAGTTTTCAGGAAATTGATGGCTAGGTTATTTGGGGGATCGATCAATCCCAACATGGCGAGGTGTGGGTGGAGCTTAGCTAGTGATGGGCGGGGTATGGCTAAAAATGGAAAGGTCCATTATACACATACCTGATCAGCTCCTTGCAAGCTCCACACAAACATACCCACTAGAGTGGGTAGAAACAGAGCAGCCGTGTAGTATCCGAGGTATGCAAAATATAAAGCAATCTTCACACCAAAATACTCGTGAACTTTATCTGTAAAGAAATTAGAGAAATAACATTGAAAAAATGTCAGATAATAGCAGTACAAAACAACATGTCAGCACAAGAGGCCTGTATCGCTCACCTGGAATTATTGGCCACTGGCACAACTGACCAAAATGAGATGACCACTGAAAAAATTTACTAATCTAATTTCTGTGAAAAAGGTTTAGTAAAGATTTATTCAAATTGGCCCAGTGGTTAATAAGTAGTCTTTTTTATGATTTTCTCAGAAATCTGCAGAAAAAACATGTCCGCCAAAAATGCTAAATTTTGATTGATTCATGGCGGACATGCTTTTTGATGTATCAACTTTCCATGTACAAACTTTAATGGCATTTACGCACTAATTATATCTCCCAAATTTCAGCCAGATTCATTCAGCGGTTCTGGGGATGTTATTTTTGTGAAAACTAGGTCATCCATGATGGCCACCAAAGCATTTAACCAATCAAGTTCCCTTAAACAAACTTGGTTCAGCTGTTTCTCCAGATGATGTTTCATGTGTTTTGACTCGATTAACCATCCCGTTTCCGAGATTTTTAAGGATATTTTAGAAAAATGACCCAAAAACCAAGATGGCTGCCGGCCAAATTGGCCGATCAGCTTCCTTTAAACAAACTTGGATCCCTATGCCCTAAGGATGCTTCCTGCCAAATATACTTGAAATCGGTCAAGTAGTTGTCAAGAAGACATTTAAAATTTCTCATTGCTTTAGCATGGGAGTTTTTGGCGGGAAACAGACCCAAGATGGTCACTAAACCGTTTATGAGATCAGAATACCAAAAAAACTATATAAAACCAATTTCGGCTTCAAAATCCATCAAATAAAAATATTTAATATGGCCGCCAAACATGCCACATTTTAGTAATGTTTTCTGATGGATAAGCTTCTCTGGAACAAAGTTTAATGGCCCTTAAGCCCTAATAATATCTGCCCAATTTCAGGCCGATCCGTTCAGCGGTTCTGGAGGGCGTTTTCGCTACAACTAGGTCAACCAAGATGGCCGCCGAACCATTTGACTAATCAAGTTCCCTTGAACAAAGTTGGTTCAGCTCTTGCCCTAGATCATATTTCATGAGGGTTGCATCAATCCCTCAAGCGGTTTCGGAGATTTTTAAAGATGTTTCTAAAAATCAGCAAAAAATCCAAGATGGCCACCAGCCAAATTGGCCGATCCGCTTCGTTTGAACCTACTTGGTTCCCTATGTCCTAAGGATGCTTCCTGCCAAATATAATTGAAATCGGCCTAGTGATACTTGAGAAGTCATTTAAAGGAAAAGTTGACGGATGACGGACGGACACATAACGGACGGTCGCCATGGCATAAGCTCACTTGAAAGGCCAGGTGAGCTAATAATAAGTAAAATTAGTTATCTGTCCGGGATAATGAATTTCTTTAAGTCGCTTTCGTGACCAGCTCACACTTCTTCAGCACTAACTGGTGGTCGCTGGCTACACCCAAACAAATTCTACATCACGGGAGAGGTAACTAATTTTCCGGTATTATGAATTATCCTGGGTCCTGGGATCAACAGCAACATTTCTTGTAGTGTTAATTCTCATCTTTCGTTAGTCTGACAGGGATCTTTATAGTAACAATTTGTTTATAGTTTGATAATGTGTAACTCTCTTCTCCATACCAGCATTCCTTCACCTGAACTATATAATTTACTATGATGTAGAATATACAAAACAGGGTTGTTTTGATTTAATCAAATCGATTAAATCACATGATTAAATCAACGATTAAATCAAGCCGAAAAAAAAATCAACTCTTGATTTTTTCGATTTTTTCCCTCCTCAATGACTTGTTAGATAGCCAAGCGAGCCATACCAGTGGTAAATTTTCAAAAATAATCTCTTTGCATGCTTGGTCTGCAAATGAGCATGTTTTATGAGAAAACACAAATTTTCTTGGGGTAAAGAGTAAACAAACACCTTCCAAAAATGATCTGCACTAAAGCCCTGAATCATCGCGCAGACTTCAGCACTATCCAGAGAATCACAAATGCTGCATAGTACATTGACAGACAGCATGTGTGATGCAACAGATCCAGTGTTGAAGATATTTTCCAACTCATTCACAATCTCTTACATCACAGATCTAGTCTGTCAAAGGAGAACTTGCATAAATAACAGCTTAACCCGCTAACCCTCGCGTTTGTTCAAGAAAGTTTCAATTTTCTCATAGAAAGTGTCCATTTGCAGACCAAGAGAAGGCGATTTTTGAAAAGTTATCACTGGAATAACTGGCTCGGTTATCGAGCCAGTTATTTCAGTGGTAAATTTTCAAAAATAGTATTTTCTTGGTCCGCAAATGGCCATTTCTCAAGCCCACTGCAGAAGGCATATCTGGCAGATATGAGTATTAAAGGGTTAGATGGACATAGTTGTGTACAGCACAATGTAGTGAACTTTTATGTCATTTTGAGTAAAAGTGGCTGCTGACATGAACAAGTGGGACATGCTACTGTGATGACTTACTCAGCTTCGTCAAAAATATTAACCAGCCAGACAGACTGACTTATTCCAGTTGCGAGTCAAACTGAAAATGTTACCAGCTGTGTCAATTATATTCCATCTTTTTCAAAGCAGAAGCTAATAAATTAATATATAGTAAATAATTTATTGATGACGGATGCGTGGTGAATGCCAATGTAGTTCAGAATGATATAACAGTTTTGATGTATTTCTTCGCCAACAACAGCAAGAAAAATATAGTCCATGCGCTCGGGTTTTCCTTTGCATACATTCCATTTTTCACACAGTTAATTTTTCCAATAAATTTATTTTTCATGTGCTCAAATTTTCATTACGAATGTAAACGTTTTGTCTCAACAATGATAAATTTTATATCAGATCTGCTCAAAATATTATTTTATGATGCATCAAAATGATAGTGGTAAAGAAGTTTTTGAAGACGATACGTCTACACACACGCTCACGCACACACACACACACACACACACACACACACACACACACAACCCTATTCCCATTTTCGTCGTGTTTGAATGTTCAGTTATTCTTTAGCTGTCCTGTATTAACATTTGTCCATACCTAATGGTTGCTTGCTGAAGAATGCTTGCACCCAGGTCCTGCGCAGCACCACTAGGTCATTCTGACAATGCAATGGAAACACACTGGACACGATGCGCTTCGACTCCAGAATTGGTACTGTTTCAAATAACAGGTATGAAAGAACATTTATTAAATAATAATATATTTACCCCTTCAATGACTAAATTTGGTCATGAAAATCAAAATATTTCCTTATTGAATGGCCATTTGCAGGCCAAGAGAAGACTATGTTGAAAAATATACCGCTGGAATGCCTAGCTGTTATTAGCCAGCCATTCCTGTGGTAAATTTGCAAAAATAGTCTTCTCTTGGTCTGCAAATGGACATTCCTTAAGACCAGAGCAGTAGCCCATTTCTGGCCGACTAGACGAAAAAATTGTTATGTCATACTGATATTTCAGGGAATATTTTGTTGGAAAGAAATTGCGTAGCAGTCACTGCTAAACAAATCGAATAATGCATAGCAGTTCATAGCACTTGCATAGCAAACAAACTGTGTTGAAACAAGAGAGTCTGTTACGAGCAATATGTTGACGACCGTGAATACCCCGTGATACATATTGCGAGTTTCCGACTGGTGTCCAAACTAAAAACTGAAGTCTGTAACAGTTTATTATTATACCGGAAGAAGGAAGCCACTAACACTTGCGCACATCGCTAGCTTTTAGAATTTTGATCTATAGAGCGCTTACTGAACTCGCTTCACTGGCGGCCATTTGTCCCATAGTGAAGGAAGGTATGAAGATATGCGCTCTATAGCTATATATGTCTATGGGCTATATCGGAAATCAGCCTCCAACGCATGCGCATCTCGCTTCCTTACTAAATTTGACAATCGTTTTGCAACTTTATCAAAAATATTTCAAAATTAAGTAAACTGACTGAATTTTACATCAAAATTATGTATCGCAGAAAATAGCTAAGCGAAGTTGTAAATGTGTAGCAACAGGTACTCATTTGCATCGCATTTTGCGATGCGATACCGCTCAAAATATTCCCTGTGTTTGCAGATTTTAGCGAGTACCATCTTGACCGAGCATATGTCATGCATGTGTGAGACCAGGATAATACTCCATGAATATGGCTGGGGAGTATGAGTACAGGTATGAAAATGTGTCGACTACATAATATAACGGTGTCAATTTCAGAGCTACCTGTATGCATAAGGCATGTAAAAACACAAAATTATATACATTTATATTATCTGGAAAGATATAAAATATCAACGTTATCTGCACCACATCAACAGAATCACCGAAGCCAGCCAAGCTACAAAATGTCAGCGAAGCCAACAAAACTAGAAATGAAACTCAACACGAATAGTCAAGAGCAATATCCTAAGCATTCTATTATATAACTCAGAATGCTAGAAGACGACTTTATCAATCATAAAAGAAATCTTAATCTTCCAGACAGAATGCCGCCGGCATATCAGAGCAATTTTCTGAACCAATACAATCAATAATTAAGATTTGTTGAGAATATCAAACATGCACCTCAACTCAAGAAAATGAGATGGAAATGACTGGGGCATGTAAGGTTTTGGAGGTTGTTACTTTCAGCACATCCAAAAGTAGCCCTTCAATGGACACCACAAGGTGGAGAAGACAGGGACATGAAAAAGAAACCTGGAGGAGGACAATGGAACGAGAAACCAAAGAATGCAACATGAACTGAGAAAGCACTGGATGGCAAACCACTGCTAGGAGAGATTATAATTGTGGAATCATTATACACACTTGGCATGATGAAGTGAGTGAATGAGTGGGCGAGCTGGTAGGTGGATGGGTGGGTGGGCGAGTGGGTGATAAAAGTACATACCTATCGCCTGTCCTTCCAGAAATCGCATCTTACCGAGTACATCCCCATCAAATGCTCTCAAATTGACAATCATATGCAGCAGTATAACCTGTCTCTCTTGGGATGTTAGAAACAGTGTTTCCATTTCAATACCCTGGAATCTGTCATGCTCGGCGAGACAGAACTCCTTCATACCACCACCATACTCAGATTTCAGTGGCTTGGGCAAGGCAAGCATCTCAGCACCTTTGAGCAAGCTGTAAGCCAGAAAATAGAAGCATCAGTTTAGACATGCAACAGATGTGAATGGGCAGGTGTGCTGAATACGGCATCAAGTCATAAACATGAAAAACCATATACAAAATCTATAAAGTTAGTCTTAGATGAAAACGGACCTATCAAACGTTGTCGATTGCCAAATTGATATAATAATAAAACTACTATCACGAGTAAGAACCTGAACAAATCTGAATAATTTTTTAAGGTCATTTAATTAACTCTGAGAGCCACCATCTTGCCTGAGCTGAAACCAGTTAGTAATGTCTGTGCCCAGAAATTGCCCACCGCTGATTCCAAAATAGTCAGCAGGTAACATTTTGTGATCATGGATAAAAGCAGCGTACTTTGAAAACATAACCTAACCACCAGCAACAATTATGCTCAATCACGTTGTTTCCAAAATAATTAGCAATATTTAACTGTCAACATGATAAGTGTCACTATCGAAGCTTAGAGGCTATTATCTGTGCCTCCGACTGAACTGTATTCAGTTCATACAGTTCAGCTGCATCTCCATGCAGCAGGGCACAAAGGCCCACTGATGATGTCACTAACTGGTTTTAATTCAGTTAAAACAGCTGTGCCTATTTGAGTCATAAAGAGGATGTATACTAATGATTTTTTGAGTTATTATTATTCATTTCTGGTGGGTTTATTGGTGGTAGTAGTTTTATTAGTATATGAAGTTACAAAACAATGGCATTTGACAGGTCTACATTCCTTTCTTTGAATCCCATTACAGCGTATTAATACTGGGCTAACATATGACTACCTCAACTTTATCATGAAACTAGTTCAATAAAATGTTGATCATTTTAAATATACTATAGACAGTTTTATATAGACATGCAGTGGAGGAATCGAGTTTTTTTTATCAATGATATGATGTTATAATCAACGATGTTACATGTAGGCTGACGCCATAATCAATTACATCATCAATGACTTGATTTAGTCCATCTTAAATGCTTAATAGTTCGTCATGTTGTACGAATTGTAAGTCTTTACTATTTATAAACATGCTGTTGACTATTTTTAAACTAATTTGATTCGGTGCTGTTGCAGAAAACTATACACTCAGGTAAGCTGTTGAATATTTTGAAGCTAATTTGACTGAGTGTTGCACTCAGTCAAATTAGCTTCAAAATATTCAACAGCCTACCTGAGTGTATAGTTTTCTGGAAATGGAGATTCAGAAAGTGCTAGGATCGATTGATTCCAACACCGGCAAAGCATGGGCTGAGTTTAGCTAGAGATGGGCGGAGCATAGTTAAAACTGGACTCCTCCATTAAACTATTATTTAAAACCAAGTAAAAATCTTTGATACCAAAATCCAAATAACTGTGAATTTACTGTAACTATAGACCGATGTAAGCTGTTAACCCTTACCACTCTGATGTCAAAATTTTAAATATTCAAATTAAATTAATAGACGAACTGGTGTTCACTTTTCAACAAATTTGGTGGAAGATGGTGTTGTCGTAGACAGCAACATCATCCACCAAAATTGTTGAAAAATGGACACCCGTTTCTTTGTTATTGGCGCATTAAAATATAGAATATTCACATCAGTGTGGTAAGCATTTTATAACATTATATGGCTGGAAGGCAACATCAGTTTCCCGTCAAATCAGCTTACAAAATACATAGCAAAGGAAAGTATGCCTTACATCATAAGGAATTTGCCACATTATATATTATTGGTAAAATTGAGTGATTATGTATGTACCTTTCATATGAAGCTGTCATATAAAAGCCATGAATTCCTGAGTTTCCATGGTGGCGAACATCTACATGAATATCAGGAGCCGATGACCGTAGTCGAGACAACAACCACATGAGTGTTTCATCATCAGTTTTTGTGGGTAAGATGAGCAGAATGTCACAGTTGTGTGTTGGAATGGTATTGAGCAAAACCTGACTGGAAACAACAAAGCGACTTGCTGTGGCAAATTTATGCGTCAGCATTTCAGCGGCTGTGAAAACAAACATAGTAATAAATAACTATCATTTTTCTTCTTTGTAGTCATCTTGCTATGTGCACATTGTATGCGCTTTGCGAAGGAGCATCGGGCTGGTGATTATCCCAGCTGCTGAGAGTCTATCTACTCCACCTTTTCAACAGGTTTGTCAGTCCAGCGCAGGTAATCAAGGAATCTAGTTTTAGCTATGCCCCGCCCATCTCTATAGCTAAACTCCAAAAAAGCTTCGCTCATGTTGGAATCAATCAATCCCTGAAATCCCCGACTACCAATCTCCAGAAAACTATATGTAGTTAGGCTATTGAATACTTTGACACTAATTTGACTGGGCGCTGTTGCTGCTGCCATCGGCAGCAAAAGCGCCCAGTTAAATTAGTTTCAAAATATTCAACAGCATGTTTATTAAATAGTAAAGACATACAATTCGTACAATGCTTAGTCTGACATTAACTAAGCGTTCATGACAAACTTAGCTACGTCAGATTATCATGTCACGCTACACGTCACCTAGTTTATTATGACATAATATGATTGACTGAGGAACTGGAATCCTCCATGAGACCAAGTTTTTACACTGGTACCCATTTATATTCCTGGGTAGAGAGGCAGCGAGGAGGAATGAGATTACGCTAGTTTCCAATTATCTCCTGGCAGCTAACAAGACACAAAATATTTGCCTACTGAATGTCCATTTGCCGACCAAGAGATGAATATTTTAGAAAATGTAACACTGGAATTACTGGCTTATTAGTGAGTCAGGCATTTCAGTGGTAAATTTTGTAATTAGTATTCTATTGGCATGATTGCATGGCCTGCAAATTAACATTTCTATTTAGTAATAGATTAAGCATGTAATTGACCCCATCGCTACACCATGATCTTAGAAATAGGGAGCTATATGAATACAATTTTTTTTTCCAAAGAACGTTTTGCTGAGCTCACTGCCTCCATCCAGTGTTTCTCGTGGCATCTAAATTTTGAAATCTGGATGTCCCCAGCTGAAATCTGGGCGTTCAAAATTGAAAACTGGTGTTCCCAAGCAGGATTTCTCAAGAAGTGGGTATAATGGACTCACAAAGTAGACTTATGGTGGTCCAATGCCAGATTGTGTAGGTACATTTATTTTTGTGCAAAAGCCTATAATATTACTTAATATTACACAATCATACAAGATTTTTAGGGGTCCCCTGGGACACAATGCCACTAGTTTTGGGGGTCCCAAGCTGCATTTTGGGGGGTATATATCCTCAAAAGAAGTTACAAAGCATTGTTTTTAATACTTGCTTATTATTATTTTCATTATCCAAGAGTTCTCCCCCTTGGTACATGTATCGGTAACCAGTCAAGAGTGTAGGACCACATTCAGAACAGAATGCTTGAAAATAAAATTGTTAAAATTGTATACTTTTAGAGTCTTAGCCCTTACCTCTCTGATGTCAATATTCTATCTTTTACCATGTCAATAGCAAAGAATCTGGTGAACATTTTTTAACAATTTTGGTGGACGATGTTGCTGTCTTCGACAGCACCATCTTCCACAAAATTTGTTGAAAAAGGTACACCAGTTCATCTTTTAATTTAATTTGAAAATTAAAAAATCTGACATCAGTCTGCTAAGGGTTAACTTGAATGTGTCCTTCAAAGGAAAAGACATGGGAGCTATCAAATGTTGTAGACTTGTAATTTCATATAATAACTAGAATGTGCAGTCGACGGCGCGCCATTGCAAATCCCCACGCTTTCACCAACTTAGATGTATTGGCCCTATTCCCCACCCTACCACACCCTTGTAGGGGGTGGGGGGCAGAACCTAATGTAAGCATTGTCTCACAATCAGCAGTCATACGAATAAATAACATATCAACCTTGGTTGAATTCCGTCAACTTTGACTTTCTGCCCCTCCACCCTGGCCCCCACCACACCCTAGGGATGGCGTCTAATATAAATGTCATCTTGCAGTCCACAATCATTTGGATAACTCACATAAAAAATTTCATTAAATTTCAAGGAGATTGCCAGACTGAGACAGATGGTCGGACAGACAGATGGTCAGACGACAGATGGTCGGAGAGACAGACAGACACAGACAGGCGGATAGATGGAGAGCTGAACAGACAGAGGCGATTGCCACATCCCCTCAGGTTTTTTTCAAAACGTGTGGGGATAATAAAGATACTGCCACCAAATAAAAAGAGAAGATGAATCGAAACAACATTGAAACAAGGATAAATTAGTTTAAAGTTCTTGTGTCCCATTAAATATAAACCCTCTTGCACGAGGTATGAGATGCCTGCTGAGTTCTGTTCCACTTACCCAGCATGCTATGCTACCCAACATGCAACGCTACCCAGCATGCAATTTCTGGACTCCATAATCGTTGTAACTATTGGATGCCATATTCGTTTAGTCTATTGTCAGTATAGGCCATGATTTCTCAAACAAAACCAACCCGCCTGCATGTGCAAATAGTCATTTGTCCTCCAGCTCTGGAAGTGTAAGCATGCACGTAGGACGTATTCACGGCAGTACATTCGACAGCCTGCATTTCAATACTGTTCAGCCCAAGTGTGTCAATTTCCAGAAGAAAATTAAAGAAAGCGTTTATATATATTTTGACAATAATTTGCATGAAAGTTATTGCTATCAATGACAGCAACAACATTCAGTAAAATTATTGTCAAAACAATTATTAGGTAATGCGATTACTACCTGGTACAGATTTGATACTAATTTGAATGACAACTGTTGCCACAACAGCTTTCAGTCTCTATATTCTAAAATGATCATAATTTTTAGTCGACTATTAGTTGAATAGCAATTTTGACTGTAAGTTGTTGGTTTCTAAGGCACCAACAGCATTGTCGAAATTATTATCCACACACATGCAATCAATATATTACTATTTAGGTAAAGTGAGCGTAGGCCTATATACGCTTTCTTGCCAAGAATGAATGCTTAGCAAACGGCGTGTATGTTTCGTTGACAGTTTTGTACATTTGTTTGAAATGCATTGATCAAACAGAAATGTACACACGGTAGCTAAGCGAAATATTCACTTCATGCAGGCAAAGCGTATTTTGGCCATATATTCACTCGACTTAGATAGTAATACCGAGTGGTGTGTGATTCTATGGACAACAATTTGAAAACGTTGTTGGTGCCTTAGTCATCAACAACTTAGTCAAATTGCTCTTCAAATCCGTAGCAAGTGTTGACTGAAATTTATGATGATTATTTTAGAATACTTAGAGTGAAAGCTGTTGCAGCACCACTTCAATAACAAATTTTTATCAAACATATAGCAGGTACTAATTGCATTACATACTAATTATTTTGACAACAATTTGACTGAATGTTGGTGCCGTCATTGATAGCAACAACTTCCACACAAATTACTGTCAATGTATATAAAAGCTTTCTCCTATTTTCTCCCGGACATTGACACACTTTCTCTGAACAGTATTGAAATACAGACTGTCGAATGTACTGCCGTGAATACGCTTACGCTTCCAAAGCTGGAGGACAAATGACTATTTGCACGTGCAAGCAGGTGGATTTTGTTTGAGAAATCCTGGATTGTGCGGACATTAGACTCACCGAATATGGCATCCAATAGTTATAACGATTATGGAGTCAGGGCATTGCATGCTGGGTAGAATTGCATGCTGGGTAGCATTGCATGCTGGGTAAATTGAACAGGCATCTCATATCTCATGCAAAAATGTCTATTTAATGGGACACGAGAGCTTTAATACCAGCGTCGTTGATATACTTTTCAATTGGGCAGCCGTGATGTTGAGTGTTTATTTTGAAATCAATATTGCTCAAAGCTGTCACGTTTTAACTTTTTACATGTTTGCCCACACAATATGTATATGTCTTGCAGACCGCCTGAGCAAGCTTCTGTCCAAGTAGAAGAACCCTCCAGTAGAACCAGCATTATTGAAAAATGTCTATTTTGAAAACAATGTTGCTGAAAGCTGTTACATTTTAGATGTTACATTTTAGATTTTAACACCAAAATTGGCATACCTCTTAGGTACTCCACAGGCAAGCCCATACCAAAATTTTGAAAAAACCCTCCAGTAGAACCAGTTATTAAAAAATGTCATAAGAGCAGCAAGAACAAGGACAACAACAAGAACATGCAACTACAACAACAACAACAAGCACTCCATGCACACATTAACCCCTGCATCTAGCGACAAGGGTAGCAACATTTATGTGACTCTAGTGGTGTTAGATATTTTGCTTGACCCAGAACCAGTTAGTGACGTTGCTGGTTCTTTGCTCTCTGACTGTGTGTCAACTGTGTATGCAGGTATTGCAGATTTGAACATAATTCCGAGAGAGGTACAAATACATGATTGTGTAATATATGTTTTATAGGTCCCGATATAAAGCGATGATCTTTCTAACTGTTAAATTACTGCTGATCAGATTATATATGTGATCCATAACCTAGACTCGGGCATGGGACGGGGTATTATATTGTACACCAGAAAGGGAATAGAAGCGAGATGGACAACAATGAAAACAGTGCACCAGGAATTGGCATGTATCATACTTAGCTTAAAGATAATGAAGAAGCATTGATGGGCTGTATCTACAAAAGTCCAAGTAGCGATGCTGAGGTAGAAGCACAACTCAGAGAATTGATCGAGGTATCGAATATAAAGTTCTCACATTTGTTAATAGTTGGGGATTTTAATTATCGAACAATTGACTGGCAAACATAGACAACACCAGGAGAAGGGACAGACAACAATGAATACAAGTTTCTAGAGACGATAATGGATAACTTTCTATTTCAACACATGACATACCCAGCAAGAGGCAGAGGATCAGATGAGCCACATTTACTAGACTTTATCATGACAAAAGAAGAGGGGATGATAAACAATGTGGATCAGGAATCGCCATTAGGTAAGAGCGACCACTGTATTCTTACCTTCAACTGCATATGTTACAATAATGGATACCAACGTACATTCAAAAAGTTTTTCTATGACAAAGGCAATTATGAAGATATGAAGAAAGTGCTAGACATTAACTGGGAACAACAATTATCAGTAAACAAGAATGATGTAGAGTGGCAATGGCAAGAATTTTTTTTAATTCTATGTAAAGCAGAAGAAAAACGTATACAAAGCAGAACGGTCACACCGCTCACACTTCCAAAGAAAAATAGAACATCACTAGACAAAGAAACAATTGATGTAATAAGGAAAAAACTGGAGATGCTGGCAAAGATATATCAACACGAAAGATCCAGAGAAGTATAAAGACTACATGAGACAGAGAAACAAAATAAGAGCCTTAACAACAAGACTACAAAAGGACCTTGAAAGGTCTATTGCAAAAGATGCAAAGACCAACCCAAAGCAGTTTTGGAAATATGTTAAAAGTAAGATGAAAACCACAAAATTAGTGTCAGATCTGGTTATACCTGGCTCGGGAGAGCAGGAAACACTTACATCAACTTATCAAGAAAAGGCACAAGTGCTCTCCGATTTCTTCTCAAGTGTTTTCACAATAGAGACAGGCACAGATATGCCGACAGCACCAATGAGGGAATGTGATAAAGCACTTGACAACATTATGATCAGAGAAGAAATTGTTAAGAAGCTATTGAAGATCAAAATTGACAAATCACCAGGGCCAGATGGGGTACATCCGCGACTACTCAAAGAGATGCATGAAGAATTAAGTAGACCGTTGTCAATAATTTTTAATACCTGCCTTGTCAGTGGCAAATTACCAACAGACTGGAAGACGGCCAATATCACAGTTATATTAGAAACAGGAAGCAGAAAGGCAGCAAGCAATTACAGACCAGTCAGTCTCACATGTATATTATGTAAAGTTCTTGAGACAATTATCAGAGATTATGTTATAGACCATATGAAGAGGAACTCACTCTTCAGTGAAAAGCAGTTCGGATTTATAGCGGGAAGATCGACCACACTGCAACTCCTAAAAGTGCTAGACTCCCGGACAGAGCAGCTCGATAACAGAGGAAACATCGACGTAAGCTATCTCGACTTTATGAAAGCATTAGACACGGTTCCACATCAATGACTTTATGACTAAACTAAGGGGATGCAGAATCGCTGGCAATGTGTACAACTGGATAACATCCTTTTAATCCAACCGGAAGCAAAGAGTCAGAGTGAACAGCTCAGCATCAATGTGGGCCAGTGTATTAAGTGGGATCCCACAAGGAAGCGTTCTGGGACCCATGCTCTTCGTACTATATATAATTGATCTGCCTGAATTACTCTCATCAGAAACCTACATGTACGTGGATGACACAAAAGTATCACGTCAAATCAACAGTGCTATTACGCTTCCACCCAGATAAGTGTAAGCTCATGATAGTGGGAAGGAAATCACATGAAGAAGAAAGAAGCTACCACATGAGAGGGGATCGAGGGGACGACCCACAACACACTTTAGCTAAGGGAGCACATAAGTGAAAAAGTCAACAAAGCAACTCAGATAATGGGACTGATTCGAAGATCATTTACATGTATAGACTTAGATAGCTTCACATGGTTGTACAAGGCACTAGTTCATCCTCACCTCGAGTACGCAAATGCAGTGTGGTATCCACTTAGGAAGAAACACTTGGTGACAGTCAAGAATGTTCAGAGAAGGGCTACAAAACTTATCCATATGCTCCAAGACCTGAGCTACGAAGAGAGGCTGCAGAAGCTGAAGCTACCAACACTGACCTACAGAAGACTGCGACGAGATATGATTGAGGCATTCAAGCTGTTGAGAGATATATATGACCGTGAGGTTTGCCAAACTATCCCGCTCAGAGATTCTGCAACTCGAGGACACCATCTAAAAATTATAAGATGAGGGCAAACAGTCATCTAAGGTAACACAGCTTCTGTATCAGAATAGCCGATCCATGGAATAGTCTGACAGAGAAAGTTGTGAGTGCGTTAACTGTAAAGGCCTTTGAAGCAATACTTGAAAAACACTGGGCAGGACAGGAGATGAAATATCGGTTTGATGCGGCCCTGGAGATCTCTGCTGCAAGATACAACGCGTCAGTTAATGTAGCGAAAGATGAAGAGGAAGAAGATCTGGACTCATAGGACATAACCTTTCGTCCAGTATCAACATACGGTTACATACGGTATTATAATTGAAAGTTAGTGTATCATATGCTGGGCCTTCAATATAGTTCATTCAAGGTCAATTGCTTTATTTTAATAAATAATGAAATTAAGAAGCCGATTGAAGGATTAATGAAAATAGAGATTATACAGAGCAGACAAATTACACATGGTACCAGTGCCTGTTGACCGTTCTCCATAGTAGTTAGCTTGATTAAAAGAAAGGGTTCTAAAAGTGTACTAAATCATATGGTGATCACATTATCCTCTCAGAAACGGGAGAAGTTTGTTCAAACTAATGCGAAAACTGTCAGATTTGGTACCAGAATAGAATTGAAAGCTGATATATGGATACTTTGTGACACAGAAGTCCATTACTGACTTTGATTCAAACAGATTTGCAAGAATAATTCATCTTAAATTGTAAGCTCTGAAGTCAAGATCTTGTACATAATGATTAATAAAAATAGATAAGTGCCCCTACACTGTCTCAAGGTTGTGATTTAGCTTAATTCATTCAGAGTAAGAACCACTGAATATAGATTTAATTCTGGAGAAGTAAAACTTCAACGGACATCACCTTGTTTTGAGAGATATATCATCCGGAATGAGAGTGGATCGACTCCCCAGATCCATACCAACTGGTGATAAGTGTTTCTGACGGAAGCCATGAGCTTCAGTCAAACTGTTTTCAAAATACACTGCTGGTTCCCAAGGTTGTAACATGATACCTTAGGAATATTTTGAAATCAGTCTGACTGAGTCGCTCAATAGAGTTCAGTCAAAATGTTTTAAAACAAAACAGTATTTTACCTTAACAAATAGTGGTTAATCAGCTTAATGCTAATATACAATGTCATGTAACTGTGATTATATGATCGGCTATAGAGGATATTATTTATTCATCTGAATACGCCATAGCCTAAAGGCCCAGCAGTGTCAATAATTGGTTCACGCCTAGGCAGAATGGCTGCACTAATTAGAGTCACATAAATGATATTTAGCAACTTTTCTCAAACTATTCAGATTTATTTCTGTTGTTTTACTGGTTGTTATATGCTTATAACTATATGAAGTTATCATTCAACAACATTTGATAGTTCCCTGGTCTGTTCCTTTAATGTGATGATATGGTAGATACTTACCATCAGACGTAAACTTATGCATTCCTCTCAGACGACGCATAGTTTACTGAGAGACTGAGAGAGTTACTCTCTGAATCTTAGATCATAATGTACCTGCTGGTAACCCTTTAATGGGCAAGATTTGTCAAGAAAGTTATCATTTTTGCTTTAGTTAGTAAATATCAAGTTGCAGAACCAGGAGACTATTTTTACAGAATTTATCTTTGAAATGACTGGCTCTATAAACGAGCCAGCCATTTCAGTGATAAAATTTCAAAAATAAGTCTCCTCTGGTTCTACAAATAACCATTGCTCAAATACACAGGCCTGTATTATCAGGTTTGACCATGAAAGGGTTAATACATGCAATTCATAGTAGCTATATCTATCTAGCTATATACACTACAGTAACATATCACTACACTACAGTAACATATCACGAAACCAAATTATGATTATAATAATAACACAGGTCATGGCAAGATATCTGTCAACTATCCAACTCCATTTTAAATATCTGGCATATATATTTAATATATCATTACACATTAAGATGAAATAAAAAGCTACCATTTTTCATGCAACTCTAGGATTTAACCCTTTAACCTTCATATTTGTTCAAGAAAATTTCAAATTTCTCATAGAAAATGTCCATTTGCAGACCAATAGAAGACTATTTTTGCCGAGCCAGTCATTCCAGTGATAAATTTTCAAAAACAGTCTTCTCTTGGTCAGCAAATGGCCATTTCTCAAGACCACTGCAGAAGCTGTTTTCGGTTGATATGAATGTTAAAGGGTTAAATGATAAATCATGCTGAGCTCAATTCGAAAATGACATTAATATACACCTTACTGTCAAATCACAACACCATTTCAAAGACGATTATCATGCCATGATAGTGGCAGTTTGACACTTTAATGGTCAAATGTGGTCAAGTAAATTTAAATGTTTTCTTACTGCATGTCCATTTACAGGCCAAGAGAATACAATTTTTGAAAATTTATCACTGGAATGACTGGCTCGGTTATCGAGCCAGTCACTCCAGTGGTAAATTTTCAAAAATTATATTTTCTTGACCTGTAAATGGACATTCCACAAGACCATAGCAGAGGCCGGTTTTGGATGGTATAACCATTAAAGGGTTAACAAATTTTGTGACACGTTAATTAATACTTTCTCACTGAACTATTTCGTTTCATGTAACCGGATTATTTAATATGATCTTTTAAAATACATCACTGACAAATTAGGCATTTAAATTAAAACTGATAACAGACTCTATTAACCATTTAACTCTCGAATTTGTTTAAGAAAATTTCAATTTTCTCAGAAAATGTCCACTAGCCAACATATTTTTTCGAAAACTTTCCACTGGAATGACTGGCTCGGCTATCGAGCCAGTTATTCCAGTGGTAAAATTTTCAAGAATAGTCTTCTCTTGGTCTGCAAGTGGACATTCCTCAAGACCACCATAGAAGGCGTTTTTGGCTGATATAAGTGTTAAATGGTTCAACATTCTGACAGTATCAAGCTTATATGATCATAAACAACTGAGCCATGTTTCCAACACAGACTTATTTAACCTTTTAGCAATCAAACAGGCCAAAAACAGCTTCTGCAGTTATTTAGAGTGTATATTTGCAGACTAAAGTTAAATATTTTTGAAAATATACCATTGAATAACAGTCATTCCAGAGGTAATTTGTAAAAATGACTTCTTGGACTGCAAATTTAAAGTTTATATGAGAAAATTGAAAATTCATTAAACAAATTTGAGAATTACCTGTAAAGAGTTAATCTGTTCCTACTAGAAGTTTTAACCCTTTATCAATCATATCAGCCAAAAATAGCTACTGTCTTGAGAAATGTTCAATTTGCAGAACAAGAGAATACTATTTTTGACATTTTACAATTGGATTAACTGGCTCGTTAACCGACCCAGTCATTCCGGTGATAAAATTTCAAAAATAGTCTTCTCTTGGTCTGCAAATGCACTTTTTCTATGAGAAAATCATAATCTCCTTGAACAAATTCGAGGCGTACAGGGTTTAATGTTAAACCATGATAGCATGTTACAGAATGATGGAACACATTAGAGACAAATAATTGCTTCCGAATAATGGAATGGAGGGATAGTGGAGGAGGGGGTGGGGGGAGATTATTTATCCAGAGCCTGTGCTTTGTGACATTGGAACGGAATATTTGCAGTACCCACATAGTTTACACAATATATGCAGAACAGGATTCCCAGAGTGTGTTACGTTAAACATTGAATTATTCCTGGCATGCCTGGAAACCAATTTCTCCTGACATTAATAGATCCAGGAGGGGTAAAGTTGTTAGTCCATTAATCAATTCAACCCTACAAGGCCAGATGCACAACAAATTCTCTACAATGTAGAGAAATATTATGTTATATATTTTGAAACTAATACATTTATTTACTAGAAGTTGCTGCCTTAGGCAACAACAGCTTTCCGTAAGCTTAGTTACGTCTAAATATTGAACAGCTTGTTTCTGTGAGGTTACATGGAGATTGGGACACTGTGGTTTCAGGGATAGAAGCGTTATTGTGGCTCTGGCATGACATAATTCAGATACCCTAGTATGATACCACTTCCCATGAAACATAAATAACTTACTTTATACTCCATCATCCATGATTAGCAATTAATACATGAATATCTGATCAGTCACTCATGTAAATGATGTCATAATCAGTTACATCACAATTAAAATGTGTAATTAAAGGAATGACATATCTACATCTGTCATGAACGTTGAATAGTCTGTCAAGTGTATGAATTGTATATCTTTACTATTTAGTAAACATTCTGTTGAATATTTTAAAATTAATTTGACTATACCAAGGCAGCAACAACGCCCAGTCAAATCAGGTTCAAAACACTCAGTAGGTTACCTGTATAATTACCTTGTAATTGGGTTTCTAGGAATTCAGGATTAATAGTATATAAATCGATCCAGGTTTGACGCATGTGCAAACCAAGGGTGGAACTTAGCTAGAAATGGGCGGGGCATAGCTATAAATGGGCGTGCCATAGCTATAAATGGATCACTATAATTTTTTTAAATGTTTTCAGTTAAGCATTTGATGGTTAAGATGGATCAAGTAAATTAAAATATCCATTTGCAGGCAAAGAGAATACATTTTTGAAAATTTACCACTGCAAAGTGGTTTGGTTAATAAAGTTATTCTGAAGAGATAAGACTAGAATCAAATTAGTCAAAGTTTGAAAAATTCAGTGATGATAATTTTCTCCGATGATGCCATTTTAGTTTGATGCCATCATTATTCGGGATTCTATTGCTCTCGCTGTTGCGCAATGCTCAAAATAAAACCATTCCCGTAACACTAATGAAAGTCATTGTACAGCTGTTGATTTCCATGATGAGCAAAGTGGCGAATGAAAATTAACAAGGTGGATAGAATCCTAGTAGCTGTAGATTAAGCGTGAAAAGTAGGTCACTGTGAGGACACACCAACCTAATTTTGGTACGCTTTATACCTTAAATTTATCCTGAAACAATAAGGTTAAGAAAGATTTAGAAAAATTCAGTGACGATCCTCTTAATCGAAGCTTGTAGCCACCACTATTTGTGACTTTATTGTTCTTGCTTTAGTGCATTGCTTGAGCAGTATAAAACCATTCCTGTACCACTAATGATAGTCATTGAACTGTTGGTCTCCAAGGTGTGCAGAGCTAGTGCCATAGTCTAACTAACAGTTTGAAAACGATTTGACTGAAAATCATTGATGAAACACCTTTCAACCCAATACAACATGTAGGAGACAGAATCGACCCTGCAATGGCAGTTGGCAGAGCACCACATATATTTTCCACGAGGAATTGATCGACACGTAATATGCTGTTAACCCGTTAAATGGCCAAAAACTGCTTCTGTAAAGGTCTTGAGAAATGTCAACATGCAGACCAAGAGAAGATAACTTTAAAAAATTTATAACTGGAATGACTGGCTCGATAACCGAGCCAGTCATTCCAGTGGTAAATTTTCAAAAATAGTATAATCTTGGACTGCAAATTTACATTTTCTTTGAGAAAATTCACATCTTCTTTGAGAAAATTGTAATTTTCTTGGACAAATTTAAGCCTTAACCCTTTAACACTCATATTCAGCCAAAAACAGCTTCTGTAGTGGTCTTGAGAAATGTCCATTTGCAGACCAAGACTATTTTTGAAAATTATCTTCTCTTGGTCAGCAAATGGACATTTTCTATGAGAAATTCGAATTTTTAAAAACAAATTTGAGGGTTAAAGGATTAAAGGGTTAATGTGTGAAATATTGAGCAAAGCTTTGGTAATTTATTATTAATTAATATCATTTCATATGCAATAACTGTGCACCTTCTGTAACAATGATAAATAAATTTATCCATTAATCTCATGTTGTACATTAGGATAGGAACAGTATAAGCTCATAAAATAATTTGAAATTTGAGAGATGAATGAAATATGACTACAGATTCACATGCACACAAATCTTGAAGAAATCTTAGGAGATCCATAACATTATAATAATTTGCAGAATTAAATGTCTTCCTCATTTCCAATAAACATCTGAGTTCAGCAGGGTGGGAGGTTTACAGGCGTCCCGGCTGAATTGAGGGAGGATGCCCAGAAACTTTGGCAACACTGTCAATATTTCTGTTAAAACTCTCAAATTTAAGCATGCACATGTATCTTGATTCAGTCCATAGAAGGATACGACAATTGCTCAAATAATCTAGGAAACTTGGTACATGGATAAATTATTAGATTTGTGGATTTATAACTGCAATCGACATTGACATTTGCTTGTAAAAACTCATCAGATGCACTGCTTAGTACAATATGTAAATGAAAGCAGTCAATTATTGAAGATATCTCTGAGGTCATAACTGTGTGTCAATGAATTTAAATTCAATGTACACATTGAAAACAAGTCTGCTGTTGATGTGCACCAATTACTGGATGTGGCACTCCATAACCCTTTATTGGTCAAATTTGTATGTATGTATGTATGTATGTATGTATGTATGTATGTATGTATGTATGTATGCATTTATATAGCGCCAATTCCAGAATTAACTGCCCAAAGGCGCTTTACAAAAAGTTAAAGCTAATTTAAAATAGTGAAATATGCTTTTTGGAACAAATGGGTTTTTAGAAGAGTTTTGAAAGCCTCACCATTGTTGCTGTTTTGAATGTTGGATGGAAGGTCGTTCCAAAGTTTTGGTCCAGCTATGGAGAAAGCACGCTCTCCAATGACAAGATTGGAATTGGGTACTACGCAGAGTAGCTGTTCACTCGATCTTAGTGCTCTCGGTGCTATTCGTCTAGTTATGAGTGATGATAAATACGGTGGGGCTAAGTCATGTAGGCATTTGAACACGAAAAGTGCGACCTTAAATTCGATTCGTTGTTCCACTGGCAGCCAGTGTAGCTGTTTGAGGACTGGTCGAATGTGTTCATGCACTTTTGTTCTGGTTATTAACCGGGCTGCCGTATTTTGTGCTCGTTGGAGACGTTGTAACTGCGATGATGATATGCCTGTGAGAAGAGAATTGCAATTGTCCAGCCTTGATGTAATGGTTGCGTGGACGAGGGTATTGACTGCATTATAGTCTAGCAATTTCCTAATTTTACCGATGTTGCGAGTGTTCAGAAATATAGATTTACAGATCGACGTCAAGAAAATCAAAATATTTGTTTATTGAATGTCCATTTGCAGGCCAAGCGAAGACTATTTTTGGAATCGATAACCAGCCCAGTCAATCCAGTGATAAATTTTCAAAAATAGTTTACTCTTGGCCTGCAAATGGACATTCTTCAAGACCACTGCAGACGCCAGTCTTGGACAGGCTTGACCATTAAACGGTTAATATTTGTAGACGCCTGAACTTTCAGTTCTACATTTACATGTAGGTATTCTCTGGACACCTAGATTTTGTTAGGGATTTTCCCCGCCTGCTCAGTGACTTGACCTTTGACTTTATATCATCACACTGATTCATATGATAATAGCATTACCGGTATAAGGTACCGTAACAACATACTCATGCTGAGTTCCAAGAGGGTTAAAACAAATCATAAACTAGAAAACGTTGTTTGACTTCAATCACTGGAAATACTGTTCTCTATGTACTAAGTAGCAATTTTATTCAAATATTATTTAAAAAAAAAAAAAATTATACATTTTTTTTTTTTAAGCAAGAGGCCCAAGGGGCACCTGGAGCACCATCAATTTTTTTTATCAAAATCTTGGTGGCTGGTTTAGCAGTCTTTTAAATGAGTTTGTGGACATTTTTGCAAGTGCAATATGCTCGTCAAACACACTACATTTTGATTGGCCCACAGCGCCCATGTTTTTTTATGGATCAACTTCCCTTGAACAAATTTTAATGGCCCAAATTTCGCCCTGATCCCTTCAGCGGTTCTGGAGGAGTTATTTTCATGAAAACTAGGTCATCCAAGATGGTCGCCGAATCATTTGGTCAATCCAGTCCTCTTGAACAAACTTGCCTTACCTCTTGGCCTAGATGAAGATTTCCCAAGTGGTTTTGGAGAAGATTCTTAAAGACATTTCCTGAAATCGGCCGAAATCCAAAATTTCCGTTGGGCAAATTGGCCGATCGGGTTCATTTGACCAAACATGGATCCTTATGCCCTAAGGATGCTTCCTGCCAAATATAATTGAAATCGGCCTGGTAGTTCTCGAGAAGACATTTTAAATTTCCCATTGCTTTAGCATGGGAGCTTTTGATGAGAAAATTATCCAAGATGCCTGCCAAACCATTATCCGACAGTTTCAAAAATTGCAAATTTGAGCTCAGAATACCCAAAAACATATATAGAACCAATTTTGGCCTCAAAATCCATCAAATAAAAAAATCCAATATGGCTGCCAAACACGCTATATTTTGATTGGCCCACGGTGGCCATGTTTTTTTTACGGTTCAACTTCCCTTGAACAAAGTTTATTGGCCCATAATCCCTAATCATATCTGCCAAATTTCGACCTGATCCGTTCAGCGGTTCTGGAGAAGCCGTTTTCGCTAAAACTAGGTCAACCAAGATGGCCGCTGAACCATCTGACCAATCACGTTCCCTTGAACAAACTTGGTTCAGCTCTTGCCCTAGATCATATTTCATGAGTTTTGGTCAATCTCCATAACGGTTTCGGAAAAGATTTTTAAAGATGTTTCCTAAAATCGGCCGAAATCCAAGATGGCCGCCGGCCAAATTGGTCGATCAGCTTCATTTGAACAAACTTGAATCTCTATGCCTTAAGGATGCTTCCTGCCAAATATAATTGAAATCGGCCCAGTGGTTCTATAGAAGAAGTCGTTTAAAGGAAAGGTTGATGGATGGATGGACCGGCCAGGTGAGCTAACAAGGAAATTGACAACAATTTTCAGCTTTTGCATTAAAAAGCCCATTTTCACACAAAGTCTTGAACCTACAAATGTGACACCTCCAAAAGGCACTGTTACCAATCATAAAGAAACTACCTGCTAAGTTATGTCAAGCGATTCTGTATGATATGCCGTTTATGAGAATGTTGACACAAATTGTGAGGTTTGCATTAAAAAGTAAATTTTCACCCAAAATCTTGGACCTATAAAAGGCACATCTGCTTATCATTACTGAGGCATACACCAAGTTTCATTAAATATCTGAATCAGTTCTATATGATATGCTTTTTACAAGGAAATTGACAAAAATAATTTTTGCATTAAAAAGTCAATTTTTACCCAAAATATTGAACCTATAAAGTGAATCCTTCAAAAGGCACATCTAGCCATCATTAGGAAGTCACCTGCCAAGTTTCATTGAATTATTTTAAGCGATTCTGTATGATATGGTGTTTATGAGGAAATTGACAAATTCAGGAGTTTTTGCTTTAAAAAGCCCATTGTCACCCAAAATCTTGAACCTATAAAGGTGAATTCTTCAAAACGCACATCTGCGTATCATAACTGAGGCATACACCAAGTTTCATTAAAAAATCTGACACGGTTCTGTACAATATGCTGTTTACGAGGAAATTGACAAAAGTCATGAGTTTTTGCATTAAAAAACCCATTTTCATCCAAAATATTGGACATATAACGGTAAATTCTTCAAAAGGCACATCTGCGTATCAATATCATAACTGCGGCATACACCAAGTTTCATTAAAATATATGAAGAGGTTCTGTATGATACGCTGTTTATGAGATATTGAGGATGGCCAGATGGATGGACAGACAGACATACAGACACATGTGGTGATTACTATAGGGCTACCGCACCAGGGAAGGCGCGGGGCCCTAAATACAGCAAAAGCTAAGAAGCGTTGCAAAACCGAAAAATTAAACAACGATAAAGTTTTATACCAGGGTCACAGCGACATTGACCTTGTGACTTCAATGTCATCACTCTGATGCCTAACAGTACAGCCAACCATGTATACATGCTGTGTTCCAATCATAGATATAGTATATCTTGGCTAGCCCACTCATGTGCATTCCCTCACTATCATGACTATGCAGCTGGTTGTCGCAACCGCCGATGACTTGAGTTCAGTAAATCGCCAGTGCGCCTGTCCAGGTATTTTCAGATTTTGACAAGTCAATACAAGCTGTCAGTAACAGCTGTTCAGTTGATGTTTCACTTCATCTTGGCAACTTGTCAACAACTATCAGTTAATTGTGATGTTTCTCAGTACTTTTCTCATTCTTCTGGCTACTTGCCCGGTTCAACCACCACTATAAAACTCTGTAATAATGTTGTGTGTAAGTCTTTTCAGTAATCAGAAGAGACCGAACAAAAATGTTTCTAATGTTCATGGAGGATAGACATAGTCTATATTTATCCTCCAAACATGTAAGAAGCAGACACTCAGTCATGACATGAATTTATATATTTTTATCCCAAATAAAATTTGGTTGGAGGTATTAATCTGACAATGTATTGGACTAGGAAATGGAATTTGCAACAAAAATATGATTCTGTTAGTAATATGATATTCTCATATAAACTTAACGGCGAGAACATACTGAACTTCAATAGACCTAAACCGTTGAACCCCAACAGGCCAGAAATGACCAGAAATGACAAGTTCTTAATGATGTAAGTATATTCTGTTGGTTATATTGATTAAACTAATTGGATTGGGAGTTCTTACTGACCCATGGCAGAAACAGCTTCCAGTAAAATTGGTGTGAAAATATTCAACTGATTTCCCGTATAATTGTCCTGAAATTGAGATACTGGCGTTTCAAGTATCAACGAGCTAACCGATCATAACATATATTTTAAATGCAAAACTTAACATTGCCGCTGCCAAGTGAGATCTATCATGACACCTGACATTTTGGCTTTCCCTTGGACCCGGCTAGTCTGAAATCTGGTCATCGTAAGCTTGAAATTAGAGATCCCACCTTTATCCGCAAAAGCACATCAAACTAGCCTATACATAACAATTATATCGACCAATCAGAATGCTTCTGCCTAATATAGAGTGCTTTAGCAGCTGCTAGCTCATGCGTTGTTGGAATCTGCTGTAGCAAGATGTTTTAATTAGATGCAGGAAAGTTTCAAAAGTTTACTTACTTTAAGTTGTTTAGATGGGAAAAATTGTGTTTTAAGTTCTTTTGAGTGAAGCTAAGTGCGATATTGGTGTGCTATCAAACTTCTTCGTGGAAAGTTATAGGTTGGATTTTAAAGGTATTGACTTCGTTATGGCCAGCGAGGCTGATTGCGATGCCATTTTGGAAGGTCTAGACAAAGACTTGACAATATCGGGAAATGAGAAGGGCAAAAGTGTTAAGACTGGGATTAAAACTAAGAACAAGTCAACTAAGATGAGGCCAAAGGGCAAGGATTCTGAGAAAGGGTCAACATGTGCTGGGATTACCACTACTGTGGAGTCACCAGGTGATATCGAAACTGTATCTCGGAAAGTTTTCGGATTTGAAGTACGCCGTTGATGCAATGGCGGAAAATTTAGAACTGTTAGTTTTCTCAATTACGAGGAATTTTCCTGATGATGGTGAGGAGGATGAGTCTGAAGATACACCTCACCAGGAGATGGATGTTTCCACTGTTGCTGACCAGCAACAGGGTTCTAGGAGGGGGGGGGGGGGGTCAGATGAGGCAAGAAGTGACCCGGATGTCGTGTTGCAAATTATGGAAGAATTTATGACTGAGGAGAAGTTTACCGGGCCGCCGATTGATGACATGTTGGCGGGGATTATTGGGAAGATGAATGGATAGAAGATGAAAGATGCGAAGTTTGAAGAGAAAATTGCACTATATTTGCGGTCAGAAAATTGCGAGTCGCTTGTCGTTACGCTTGTAAATGAGGAAATCTGGCGAAAGCTTGATTTATCATCTCAGAGCCGGATAAGCTTGTTCGCGGAATGAGGTCAGGCGAGAGTTTGGATTTAGCTGAATTGTTAAAGAAAGCGATGAATGCTATTGCCTTAATCTCACACGGAAATGTTGAACTGAATTTGCGGAGGAGAGAGTTAATTCAGCCGGAGTTAAATTTTGAGTTTAAAGATCTGTTAGCGTTTAAATTCCGTTTACGTCATACTTATACAGAGACAAACTTCCCGAAGACATTTGTAATATTGAGGAAGCGACCCAGGGAGCGGTTTCATCCATATCAAGCATACGGGGATAAATTCCGGGCTGAGAAGCAGTGGAAGAAATCGGGCTTCAAAAAGACTTTTTTAGGGAACTGGGGAGGGCAGAGACGCGGAGAGCCACAGAGAAATGTTTTCCCCAACCAGCAGTTCAATGACAAGAGAGCGCATGCGCAGTACGGACCGGGAAACAACAGGCGACCTTTCCGGAAGTAAACAAACAGGTACGTCGTAGCGATAAATTCTATGCCGGAAATGTCCAGAATTTTTTAGCAGCCTGGGAAAAATTTACTACTGATACGTTTATTCTCGACACTGTGGCTGGTTATGCAATTGAATTTGATAATATTCCTCAACAAACAATGGCTTCTTAGACCATTGAGATTTAATGATGAGGAAGCTAAACTGGTAGGTGAAGAGGTTACCAAATTTATTGAGAATGGGATTGTGGAACTAACCATCAGGTGTGAAGGAGAATTTATCTCTAATGTTTTTCTGAGACAAAAGAAGAATGGATCATATCGACTTATCTTAAATCTCTCAAAATTGAATACGTTTGTCACTTATCGCCGTTTTAAAATGGAGACAATCCACTCGTTGGTGAATTTAATTAGTGAGAATTGCTACACGGCATCCTTAGATCTGGAAAATGCATACTATTCCGTTCCCATTCATGATAATGACAATACCTAAAATTGTACTAACTGGCAAGGTGACCTTTTGCAGTTTACATGTGTCCCTGATGGGCTTGCTTCTGCGCCTTGGCTATTCACAAAGCTGCTAAAACTGGTTTATGGAACTCTGCAGGAGAAAGGGTTGGTATCTTGTGGGTACAGTGATGATTCCTTTCTGGTAGGGACGTCATATCGCGACTGTCTGGATACTGTTACCCAAACCCTTCAGCTTTTTCAATCATTAGGATTCATGATTAACTTTGAGAAGTCTGTATTACATGTACATCCCACTAAGTGCTTGGAACATTTGGAATTTTTGCTGGATTCAGGGAATATGATGATTAAGTTAACACCTGATAAAGTTAGGAACCTCACAGACAAATGCTATGAAGTGACAAAATTGCTCATGCTTCCTATCAGAACATTAGCAGAGTTGATAGGATTTTTTGTCTCGTCTTTTCCGGCTATGAAATCTGGACCACTTCATTACAGGAATCTTGAACTTTATAAGAATGCAGCATTGAAATTGGCCCGAGGTGATTATGATCTTCATATGGTCCTGTCCAAAGAGTAAAAAACTGATATTCGACGGTGGATAGATAATTTACTTTCTGGATATGATAACCTATTTATTGCACCCCGACAATAGTGCTTCAGACAGATGCTTCAAGAATAGGATGCGGAGCAGTAAGGGATGCTGTGAACACAGGAGGAAGGTGGAACAGTGTAGAATTAGATCTTCATATCAATGTGCTAGAAATGAAAGCAGTTTTATTTGGTTTGCAAGCCTTAATTCAAGACAAGAACAGTCATGTTCAAATAAAAATTGACAATTCCACAGCGGTTGCGTATATTAATCACATGGGAGGTACTAAATCACCAGAATGTAATCGGATGACTCAAGAAATTTGGGAATGGTGTATCAAACATGAAATATGGGTCACAGCGTCACATTTACCAGGAGTTGAGAATACAGAGGCTGACCTTAAATCTAGACTCTTTAATGATAGAACTGAGTGGTCATTGTCTATTAGTGTTTTTAATGACATTGTCAATAAATTTGGCCCGTGTGATATCGACTTGTTTGCATCCAGATTGAACTTTAAGATGAAGCCCTTTGTGTCTTGGTCACCAGATCCGGAGGCTATGGCAATAGATGCGTTCTCCATTCACTGGGGAAAATTACAATTTTATGTTTTTCCTCCATTTAGCATGATCTTGAAGATGCTCAGGAAAGTGGAGACGGACCAAGCACCAGGGATTGTGGTGGTGCCAGACTGGAGGAACCCTGCCTCATGTCAGGGGACATCTTCCAATAGGTTCAAGGTTACGGCTTATGGCTTTTTTTTGTCAGCAAGGCCGTGAATAACAAAGGGATCATGGGAAGAGCAGTGGGAACTGTTCTAAAGTCATGGGCAGATACTATCAAGCGGCAATATTTCACGCATTTTTATAGGCGGAAAATCTTTTGTGAGAATAATAATTCATCAGTGTTCAAACCATCGGTTAACAACGTAATTGATTTTTTGTGATCTCTCTTAGAAGATGGATTAGTGTACAGCGCATTTAATACAGCTCGAAGTGTGCTGTCTTCATTGTTAGTGTTAGATGATAGAAAGTTCATTGGTGATGACAATCTGGTTAGCAGATTTGAGGTGTTTTTCGACTCCGACCTTCAATCCCTCGGTATAATACTACATGGGATGTGAATATGGTTTTGAACCTTTTTAGGAAACAAACATTAGTTGAATCCCTCTCATTATATGACCTAACACTTTGCTTAGTTATGCTTATGGTGCTTATTACAGGTCAAAGATGCCATCTTTGCACCGTCTAGATTTAAAGGATATGGTTAAAGACTCCGAGAAATTCATTTTCCGGATCATAGGAAATTTTGAACAAGCACGGCCTGCTTTCCCGGAGCAGAGGCTTATTATTCCTGTATTTTTACAGGATCAAAGGCTGTATGTTTATCATACCCTTAGTGTATATTTAAGCAGGACTGTATTTCTAAGGGAATCCTCTAAATTATTTATAGGTACTATCAAACCATATAAAGCAGTATCTAGACACAATTTCTCGGTGGCTTAAGGTTATGGCTTTAGCCGGAATTAACATAAATATATTTAAGGCACATAGCTGCAGGTCTGCTTCAACTTCCGCAGCAGTTTGGAAAGGAGTCGACATCAGGCAGGTTTTAGAAACTGCTGGCTGGGCTAGAGAAGACATTTGAAAAGTTTTATTTAAGGCCAATTGAGGTTATGTCATCGTTATCGTTTGCCGACGGTGTGTTGAAGAAACTATAGCGTGTGTAAATTTGAACTGACTAGCAGATATATACAATACACAGTGGATATTCTCTCTTGTCTGGAATGATCAGATGTACATAATCTTTATCAAGTTGTCCTGGAGCAGGAGTTTTTTCTATAGTGGAAGACATTGGAATCATTTTACTTTATTACTGCACACAGTGGTGTTACGTTTGATGAAACCAAATATATGGCTTCAAAATCTCATATTGGGCAGAAGCATTCTGATTGGTCGATATAATTGTAAGACTAACCGAATCTTACTTGGAAGATGAGGATTGATCCTCATTATATCGACCGAATCATGATGCGAGGGCTAATGTCCCGCCCTTATTAAGCTTTAAACTTGAAACCTACCCTGAATGACGAGGAAAGACATATAATTGGTTTCACCTGCTTCAAATAATGAGCTAGCAGATGCTAACGCACTTTCACATTAGCCCTCGCATCCCGATTGGGTCGATATAATGAGGATCAATCCTAATCTTCCAGGTAAGATTCGGTTAATCTTACAATTATACACAATCTTAAGTGGGTTCCTGGGATCCCCTTCCCAAAATATGTGGGAGTCTAGTTGCATTATGGCAGTCGAGAACCTCTAATGACCTCAAATGCTGATGAGAATCACTGATCACAACCAAGATAAAACTGAGATCAATAACATTAAAGTGAGATCAATCTAACTGATAGAGAATGAACAGCCATAATGATGATATAAAATGTCAATGGGCCTTTCCAGTTTATCCATACATAATATGACATCATAATCAACTATGTGACATGTATGATGACATCATAATCAATGATATCATGAATGACGTAGATAAGTAGGTCACGAATGCTTAATTGGTGATGGACTAAGAGTTATTGTACGAATTGTATGGCTTTACTATTTAATGAACATTCTGAAACTAATTTGACTGGGCGCTATGGCTGCCATAGGCAGCAACAGCACCCAGTCAAATTAATTTCAAAATATTCACCAGGCAGCAACAGTGTCCAGTCAAATTAGCTTAAAAAATTTTTTTTCTGGAAATTGATAGTCATGGCATTCAGGGATCGATCGATCCCAACATGAGCAAGGTGTGGGTGGATCTTAACTAGGGATGGGCGGGACATAGCTAAAACGGGAAAGGTCCATTATTAGAGTCCTGTTGTTATTGTATTGATTTGTCATAGAGCAATTAATAGACTAAGCTTTAATTAGTCACTATACAGCTATACACGTAGCTTATAAATCTACAGCATTCTGTAATACCTTTAGCCCTTTAACACACACATTTATTCAAGAAAATTAAAAAGTTCTCATAGAAAATGTTTATTAGCAGACCAACGGAAAGTATCTTTGAAAATTTATCCCTGGAATGACTGGCTTGGTTATCGAGCCAGTGATTCCAGTGGTAAATTTTCAAAAATAGTCTACTCTCAGTCCGCAAATGGACATTTCCTAAGACCATTGCAGAAGCCAATTTTGGTCGGCTTGCCTGTTTCCCCTTAGCACTCTGATGTCAAAACTAAATTAAAAGATGGACTGGTGTTCATTTTTCGACAAATTTGGTGGGAGATGGTGTTGTCGCAGCAACATCTACCAAAATTGTTGAAAAATGTACACCAGTTTCTTTTTTAATGACACAGTAAAAGATAGAATATTGACATCAGAGTGATAATGCCTACAGGGTTAAGGCAGCAATTCTGAATATGGTGCATTTAAATTGCAATTAAGTTAATATCACTCGATCTAGTATAAATCCAGTGTAATATACATGTATATGTCCTGCTATATACTGTAGATGTCATCTGTCAAGGTGCACAGAGTAGGAATGACAATGCCAATGACAATGCTGCCACGCATTGAGTTGAACTACATTGTTATTCAGGTATGATAATTTTGATAACAAAGCCAGGTGTAAAATGAATTATGATCAATCAATGCTATGTCACATGATTCAATTTTGTTGCTACGGCATTGAACCATTATACTGTGGTGACAGATGCTCTTCAGGTGATCAAATAGAAAGTGTGATACTGACAATGACGAGTTAACTTTTTAATTCGCACCAATCAAAAACGACACATTTTTTATAATGTAAGGAATATTCTGTTGAATATTTTAAAACTAATTTGACTGCGAACTGATGCTGCCTATGACAGCAAGAGGTTCCAGCCACATTAGTTTTAAAATATTCAACAGATTACCTTTACAGTTGTCTTGAAAATGAGACACAGACTCAGTTAGTACACAAATTACCGCATTTAACACTCAAGCCGGCCAAAGATAGCTTTTGCAGTGATCTTGATAAATGTCCATTTGCAGACCACGAGAATATATTAAAAAATTTATCACTGGAATGACAGGCCTTATAAGTCTATTTTTGAAAATTTACCACTGGAATGACAGGCCCAGTTATCGAGCCAGTCATTCCAGTGATAAAGTTTCACAAACATTCATCTCTTGGTCTGCAAATGGATACTTTCTATGTGAAAATTCAAATTTTCTTGAAAAAATTTGAGCGCTACGGGTTAACTAGAACATTCCTCATTTAAGCGTGACATGACTTTAATTTCAGATCTATAAATACATGCCGTTTCAGATAATAACTTGTGTTTGCTTTCAGCAATATAATTTTCAAAATGTACATCACTCTTTCTTGTTCTGACATCAGCACGATAAGGGCTACATGTACCGGTACATACCACAGATGAGATATATGTATTACAATGAATATATATATCCTTTATAATGCATAAAAAATTTTAATTCTGTTGAATATTTTGCAACTATAAAATTGACAGGAAGATTCATATAATACAGCAAATTAGTTTCAAAATATTCAACAACTTACCTGTAAGGCATATATGTGCATGGTTGATTTGAAAGCGAGACACAATATTTCATGGTTAAAATGGATAGCAAGGCACGTTTATCCCTTACCGCTTTATAGTCAACCCAGTCCAAAACATCATCTGAAGGGGTTTTGCGGAATTCCCATTTGCAAGCCAAGAGAAAACAATTTTTGAAAATGTACAACTGGAATGACTGGCATGATAACCGAGTGAGAGCATTAGAGGTAAATTTTAAAGAAGTCATCTCTTGGCCTGCTGCTGGTCATTCACTGAGGAAAATTAGACATTCATGATGAATTTTGATGATTACATGTGAATGTAAGCTTGTTTTGCCCAGCTCCCTGTTACACATATACACAAACTGGTGTAACATGTGTACTATACTATGTTGCAAATGATAAACACACCCCCACCCCCACCCCACCACTACCAACCCATTTCCCTTTACTGGTCATAATTTAAACTAGGAAACAATACATGTATGTAGATGAGACAGTACAGTCATTAGCGATGCATACCCGAAGCTGTCCTCAAGTTGAGGACGAAATCGGATGCCTTTACATTGGTTTAGTGTCTGCAAATTATAGTCCATTGGGCGCTGCTGGCCACTCACCATTACGCATGCATAGACACGTGTGCAATCCTTTCTTCTACAGAAGAGCGCAACAGTCTCGGATAATGGATATCCGAAGTTGTGTATGTGCAATACTTATTCTAGATTATTTGAACCCAAGTAAGAGGTTCAAGATTGTTGGGTAAGCTTGTGCAGATAAGAGCTAATTCACCTTTCCAGAATATCGCTCCATCATCTGACCTCGTATGATGTCATAATCAGCTCAGCGCCTGTATGATGACCGCACAATCATTACGTCACAAAGGGTTCCATATAGACCGTCATAAAATCTCAAATGGTCCAACACGTTGTATGAATTGTATGTCTTTGGAATTCTTTGCTATTTAATAAACATGCTGTTGAATATTCTGAAACTAATTTTACTGTATGGCAACAGTGCCCAGTCAAATTAGTTTCAAAATATTCAACAGCTTACCTGTGTGTTTTTTTGGAAATTGATAGTCAGGGTGTTCGGAGATCGATCGATCCCAACACGAGCGAGGTGTGGGTGGAGCTTAGCTAGAGATGGGCGGGCATATCTAAAACAGGAAAGGTCCATTGGTAGGGTCTAAGTGTTTTGGATTGTTGCCCCTTTGTGGATAAGCATGTGCGCATGTGCAAAATACTCAGATGGGCATTTTTAGCCATAATAGGCAGACCATATTAACATATTGGATAGGTTATGTACGAGTGAGGGGGGGGGGGGTGACACAAGCGCTGGGTGAGGACCGTGTTAAAATAGAAGAGAGAGCATGGAGGGGAAAGGTTCCTATCCTGTACTGAAATCCGACTTCTGGTGTTTCTTTACATGTAGGATAGTCATTAGAGGATTTACAGCAGATAACAGTGTACTTTAGTGTTTCGTACATCAGACATAAAGTATAGCTATGCCTATTCATATGTAGTCTGGATGTAAACATATTGCACTGTCTATTGGTGAGGTAACACAAACATGTGTTGGTACATGTAGGGCATTGCCATTGCAACCATTAACGTCATGGAGGGGGTGGGTATGAATTTTGATGGCGTATATCGGGTCCCTGTCTAGCAGGTCCCATTCATGCCACTTGACATCATAGAGGTTTGACATAGTAATTTATGTACGGTGACAACAGAACATATCTCCCATTTCAAGAATGCACACAGACATGGCACTGCCATGCACTGACCGGCCACCCTGTATGGCAATAAATGGATGCCATCTCCCACCATTCTACCATGTCATGATAACACTGAACAAAACTCTGTTAACATGGGAAAAACAACCTCTAAACAAGGGTACGTGTTTATCCATTCATCATGCATCTCTTTTACATGGAATGGGAAAAAGTATATTTCTACCGCTTTGAAGGAAGGAATACCAGATGCAAACATTGGGCATGTTGGGTAATCTTGACACAAGCAAAATCTCGGTATAAACGGTTTTATAGGGTTACGTGATCCATATACTGATCGACACCCAAATCTACCTACGGGCGAATCTACCCATCTGTGGCAATGAACATGTTTCAGTATGCACTATACAGGTCTTAAGAGCGGACCTCAATGCATGCACACACTCCTATCAGGAATAAAAAGAAGCATACTGGATAAGTGGATCCATATACTCCACATTATGGAACCGCTTAGGCACCACCATATTAGATGAGGTACCCTATATTCCCCTCTCTCCACATATTAACTGATTGTCAACATTTTCTTAAGTTGTAATATCGATATTTGCTAGTAAAAGGAAACAGTTGTGTAGAGGGACCAGAGTTATCATGCGTCGATTTATGCATCGCTGAACCTGCAAGTTTGGCAGCGCACAAATCATCCCATGATACCGCGGGTCTTTCTACACTACATTTACTTTTACGAGTAAATATCAATATTACAACTTAAGAAAATGTTGACAATCAATTAATATGTGGAGAGAGGGGATTATAGGATACCTCATATAGGGTAGTTGCTACAACTCAAGAAAATGTTGAGAATGAATACCCGGCACTCATTGTCAACATTTTCTTCAGTTGTAACACTGATATTTGCTAGTAAAACAGAACTAACGCGTATAGAAGATATGCGTTAAAATGGAGCATTTTTGTGAATATTTCACAATATTTGATGAAATACTAATCACTATAAAACAAGCTCCTTCTCATGGCTCTGTACCGTTTTGCACCCTGAAGACAGAGAATTTATGCTTTTGTCAATCAATGTAACAGCTCGGTGTTTCATATTACGTATAGCGACACACAAAACAAATGTTGCCTATATACATGTGTATTAGGTCCAGTGACATTGTTCTTTGACAATTACCCCTCAGATAGCCCATGTTTCAGGTTAAATAAAACAGAACTCAGTCGAAAATCTAATTTGTAGCCATCGGTGTAGATAGAAAGGAATGAGTCCGGGAAGAACCCCCAACAGACCCCCCTTTAGTGGGTTGGTCTGTAGTTTTATTAACCACTATAAAAACATACTTACCGTTCAATCACTACTTGCTAAATCAAATATCTGCATTTAGCTATCAGGATAAAATTTTTATGCTCGCTTATACACTCCCTAATGCCCATACCATCACCATGTAGACCCTCAACCAGGCTTCTGGTAGAGGGACCCCCTGCATTAGCCTTACAATAGACTGGCACCAGTCTGTACTCACTCCTTGGTGACGCTTGTCACTAAGCACGCTCGCGCATGCGCAGTAGGTCCCAAATGTGAAAACTGATTCACTTTTATAAATTTAAGTGCCATATATCCAGCCTAGATTCTCAAATCAATACCCAGCGGGGTGGCTGAGGCCGGGTCGTAGTGATTGAACGGTAAGTATGTTTTTATAGTGGTTAATAAAACTACAGACCAACCCACTAAAGGGGGGTCTGTTGGGGGTTGTTATTACACCACAAAAACATCCATTACCGTTCAATCACTACTTGCTAAACCCGTAGATTTGGTCAGTGTCCCACTACGAAACTGTGGTGGGAGGTGATTTGAGAATCCATAAGCAAGGATAAAAATCAAACAAACATAACCAAATGTTAATCACATAACATAATGGTGCATCCTAATCAATCACACAGTGATTAACAACCAAATAAAACTTTAAACATAAAGAAATAAATAAACACCAAGGAACAACTCTCACCATTACATGCAGACGCACGGTCCTAACGAAAATGGTGGGATGTGCTTGGTAAATGGTCTTCAGCCTTTTTGGTTAAAATAGTAATGTTCCTAAAGAAAGATGCCGCTGCGCTCTGGTCTTTCAAATAAAAAGAGGTAAAAGTACTCAGATTTCCATCCTGCAACTTGCATAACTTCGTCTACAGAAGAGCCAGCGAACAGAGCGAAAGAGGTAGCCATCCCTCTAACATCATGAGCTTTAATGTGAGAGATTGATTTGCTCAGGGGAAGCAATCTCGTAGCAGAGTCGAATGGTGTCACAAATCCATCTAGCAATGGATGCTTTAGAGACCGGTCTGGCTACCCCTTCCGCGTAGGGAACCCATAAGTGAGACGGCTCAGATGTTTTAAAATTGGTACGACGCTTATAAGCCTTAAGAGCTCTGACTGGACACCAAAATCTGTCAGACGGAGAAAACGAAGATAAAGATTTTAAAATAATCGGCTTAGCTGGATAACGGTTTGATTGCGTTTTTGACAAAAAATCCCTTCTAGGATATAATACCAAACCGTCCCCAGCTTCAATAAATCGATCCCTTTCAGCGGAAAAAGCATGGATCTCTGATCGTCTTCTAGCAGAAGCAGAAGCCACTAGAAAAACCGTCTTAAACGTTAAGAGCTTTAAGCTAATCGAAGCGATGGGTTCAAAATGATGACCTGCCAAAACCTGAAGAACCAACGCCAAGTTCCAGGAGGGCAAAGGTTTAGCAATAGGACGAATATTACCTAAACCTCTGATGAAACCATTCAGAACCTTAGTATCTTTAACATCAGCGTTTAACAAACAAGGAAGAGAAGATGCTAAAGAAAATCTATATCCTCTAACAGTGTTAGCAGTCAGATGAAGAGAATTGAACAGATAGGATAAAAAATCTAACACTTGGGAAATAGAAACAGAATCGGGCACGAGATCATGATTTGAACACCATTCTCCAAAAATCTTAAGTCGACCCTTGTAAACTCTTCGGGTCGACTCCCTCCTGGCCGAATTAATGATTTCCTGAGATCTTGCAGAAAATTTATTCTCAGGGACCGAGCACTCGATATTCTCCAAACACACAGACTGAAGATTCCTGGGTTTGGATGAAGGCACGTTCCCCTTACCTGGGATAACAGTTCTGGGGACACTGGAAGCAGACGCGGGAAGCCTTCTAGAAGATCGAGGAGGTCTACGAACCAGACCCTTTTTGGCCAAAAGGGAGCTATCATCAAAATCTCGCAGACCTGATCCCTGACTTTCTTCAGAACCAACGGAAGCAGGATAGTCGGAGGGAATGCATATGCGAAGATTCCTGTCCAGGACTGAGACAGGGCGTCCACAGCCAATGCCTGAATGTCCGGAAAAGGAGACATGAAAGAGGAGATCTGGGCATTCAGAGGTCGCGAACAGGTCTACATGGGGACGATCCAGGAGGTTGAAGATCACTTTGACAACCGACCTCTTTAACTGCCACTCTGTGTGGGCGAATTTGGAAGGGCGAGACAACTGATCTGCCAGAAAATTCAGACATCCTGGGGCATGGGAGGACACCAGGAAAATCTGATTCATACGACACCACATGAGAAGATTCCACACCTCCAAACAAAGGCGAGACGACTTTGTGCCTCCCTGCTTGTTGATATAAGAGACTACTGTAGAATTGTCTGATCGAATCGAGACCTTGAGGCCCTGCACCCGATCCGACCAAGCAAGGAGAGCCTTCTTGACAGCCCACAATTCCAGAATGTTGATGTGGGCTGACGACTCCTCCAGGGACCACAGGCCTGAGACAGAAAGGGAACCCCAGACCGCTCCCCATCCCTCCTGGGAAGCGTCTGTAAAGATGATCGCTTGAGGAGAAGACTTGACCAGAGGAACACCCCTCAGAAGCAGAGAGCGATCCTTCCAGAAATCTAGGTGGGGACTTAAATGCTCTGACAGGGATCTGGTGGTAAACTGAATGGGTCGACTGTTTCCACAGGGACATCAGATACATTTGGAAAGGTCTCCTCATCAGCGCCGCCCACGGAATGATGTTCTCGACGCTGACCATCAAGCCTATCACCCGGAGAAAGAAGATTGCTCTTACCACGGCAGAGGATGCCAGAATTTCCATGGCTACTAGGATGGCTTCTACTCTTATATCTGAAGGGAAGACTAAGCCTCGACCTAGGTCGAAAGAAACACCTAGGTGGGTGAAAACCTGAGACGGAGCCAAAGATGATTTTTCTAGATTTATTACCCATCATAGACTGGAAGCCAGACTGCAGACCTCTGGAATGATGCTTGACAGAATTGAGGCAGATTCTGCTATTAGCAACCAATCGTCTATATAAACGTGAAGGGGAATAGAATGACGGTGCAGAAAACCTGCCACTGCCGACACTAGGCGGGTGAAGAAGAACGGAGCCGTGGTCAGGCCGAAAGGCATGACTCTGAATTGCCATACCCGACCCTTGAAAGCGAATCTCATGAATTTCCTGAACGGAGGGTGGATGAGAATATGAAGGTAGGCGTCCTTGAGATCTATGGACGCCGTCCACATGCCTGGAGTCAGATTGGCGATAATCCGAGATACAGTTTCCATCTTGAATTTTGGGATGGATATTAGAAGATTTAATCTCTTTAGGTTGATGATTGGACGCCATCCACCTGATTTCTTTGGAACTAGAAAGAGAGTTGAGTAGAATCCCGGGTCTACTCTCCAACAAGGAACCTCTTCTATAGCCTTCTTTAGACACATTGACTCCAATTCGTCTTCCAGGGCTCCCAACTTCTCCAGATTGGACGGAACTGGAGTCCATTTGGGCTGGCAAGACACAGGAGGAGGCAGATCTATCCAAGACGGTGCATAACCCCAGCGGATTTGATCTAACAGCCAGGAGTCCTGAACGAGGGCTTGCCAAGTCTCCCAAAACAGAGACAGGCGCCCTCCTACTGGCACGCTGGGAAAAAGGGGCTGCACCGATAGATCCAAAGGTGGTAGAAGAGGAAGAAGGACTGGTAAAGGAGAACGGGAAAGGCCTGCCCGGGCTGAGGCCACCCCTTCAAACCCGCCTAGGTTGAAAACCTCTAGAGGAGCATCCTCTAGAACTAGACCTAGAACCTCGAGAGAAAACCTGACCCCTTCTCGCCTGAGGTGGGGCTTGACGAACCTGGGCTCTAGGTCTATGAGAGGAAATAGATTTGAAGCGATCGTCCTCCGCAGACCTGGATTAGGAAGGAGAGGACCGATTAGAGTTCGTGAAAACCCTTGACGGATAAGCCCCATACTCGTCCGGCCTAAGACTCTTCCTCCTGGGAGAGGAAGACGGACTCTTTACCGAGGAAGAGTCTCTTTTTGCTGAAGGCCTCAAAATAGAAATCTGATTCCGCAGATCCTTAGCTGATCTAAGACGATCAGACTCCGCCCTAAGAATTGAGGTAGAATTCTGACCGAAGATATCTGAACCGAAAGGAGGGGCAGAAATCAGATTACTCCTGAGGGAATCTGAAATGTTCACCTCAGCAAGTTTCCTTGACCTTCTCTTAGAGGTGATGAAACCCAAAGAACGGCAAACTGAATTCAAAGAACCTCTTGCAAGATCAGCTAAAGCACAACATATTTCCGGAGGAATCTGACCACCGTTCTCCTGAGTCTTGAGAATAGCCTCAGAAAGAAGGGCCAAAAAGTTTGCTGATTTCAACTGAGCCCGACAGACAGACTCCCATTTAAAAAGGTCTGAAGACGATTCTACCTTAGAAGCTTCCTTCCGATGTGAAGAAAGAACATCCCATGTCGAACCATTAAGAGATTGAGTAGAAGCCAATCTAATGTAATCATCTTTCGGAACCTGCACTGGAGCATCTACCTTGGGAGTAAGAGAGAAATCTTTCAATTGGACATCGTTAATGTAAAAATCTAACATATCTACAACCAAATTATCCACCGGAAGGACAGAAGGAACATTAGCCGAAGAGTCTCAAGATGAAAGAGCATAACCAAACGACGGAGGATCTAGGGCTGCGCGGTTTGGCTTACAGCCATATCGGTTTCGATATGACTTTTCATATCGGTTTTAACCAAATATCGGTTTTATGGACATGAAACAAAAAATTTAAATGATAAAAATAGCAGGAAAACAGAACGTATTTTCACGCCCTGATACATTCGTAACGATTTACGAGTTTAAAGCTTAATATACCTTATAATAGCCATCATCGCGGGAGTGAAATTATTAATTAGACCGTATTACGCACAGTTAGATAAACATCGTTTATTTTGTCAAAATTAATCATAAATCAGCAAAACAGGTTGCGAAAAGACGTAAATCACGTGATTGTAATTAATTATGATGTAATTATCTCCCTTTCTTCTTTCATTTCCAATTCGGCCAGAGGACGAAATCATGCCTTGAAGAAAATATTAACTGTAATATTGTGAACGTGAATTTCATGAGTTAATATGATATTGTGTATAGAAGATAACGTTTTAAAAACGGTTTGAGTAATAATTTTATTTAAAATTATATCCTAATCAGCAAAATGTATTCAGCATTATATTTATTGGCGAGATTTTTATGCATTCGGGCGATTTAGTTTTGGGACGACTTAGCATTATGTTAATTAGCCGGTGACGTAAATAAAATGGATGCCGTTGTTTAGAAATGTTTTCCCCGATACAAATTTCAATGACAAATTCCCGCCTTAGTATTGTGTTTTATATTGCAAATTTATCTGAGACTACCAGAGAAAAGACAAGTGGATATTTATTTAATTAATTCGCTGCTTGATTTCTCTCGGCGCACAGCGAGTTACATGGAGTTACACAATATGCGCAATTGGGGCCACGTTCAATTATTAGTTGCCCCGAACGTAGCTTAATGGAAAGTATGGCCATTATTATTCATTACGCTTTTCATGCTTGTTAGTATCTTTTATTTTTAACAATCCTGATACGAAAAACCGAAAATATGTTCATATTCGGTTTTTCGATATTTATTTTTTATAATCGGTTATGAAACCCTCAGTGCAGGATATCGGTTTTAAATATGGTATCGGTATATCGCGCAGCCCTAGGAGGATCAATCGAAAACTCATCCTGAAGAGGAAGAGATAGAGACGAAGCTATCCATTGATGAGACTTAGACCAGTCATCCGGAGAGGCCCTCGCATGATAGAACCTCTTCAGATCCCTGGCCCTGACTGATCTCTGAGTATCCTTGACAGAAAAGTGAGATGGAGAAAAAGAAGAAGGAGGACAGAGGTCCGAGTCTAGCGAAGCAGAAGAATCAATGATCCTCAGAGAGGAAGAAGATAAAGCTCTAGAGGGAGCGTCCGAGAGAGAGTCCAACGTCAAAGGAGACTGATAAGAAGGACTAACAACACGAGCCTCTGGCTGACTAGAAGTGAAAGAGTAAGCATCCAACTCACTAGCTGAAAATCTGGAAAGAATTGAAAATCTAGCTGAAATAATAGATCGATGAAGAGAGGAATCGCGGCTTACTGAAAACAAGGAAAAGTCTAAGCCCGAATCAACTATCTGGAATTCTAATTCAGCAGAAAGAACGACAGAACCAATAGGATCCAAATGATCAAACGCCGGAGAAGATGAAGAATAAGAAGGCAGAGTAGGGACAGACGGAGCAGAAGCAGAAGAAGAAGGTATGTGAGAAGAAGAAGAATAGTTCTGATGGAGGGAAGCCGGAATAGGAAGAAAACCTGGAGGAGGAGATATAGATGACAGATGAAAAAGAGAAGAGGATTTAGAAACATGGGAAGACGAAAAATCCCTAGCTGCTAAGACAGAGGCCGAAGAAGAGGACGGTTGACTACTACTCTTCTGAGAACCTGCTTGAGAGAAAAAGGAAGGAGAGGAAGAATGAGAAAGAGATACTACCTCACAAAAGGAAGGATGAACAAAATCTGAAGCAGGAACCGACTGAGAAATAGAAGGACGGTCGGGATAATGCCTATCAAAAACGGGAGCGGCGCGAAAATAACTAGAATCGGAAGTAACAGACCTATTACTAAACTGGGAATCTGAGTTAGTCGGAAGCTCATAACTTGATGCGCAAACAGTAGTTCCAGCAGGAACTGGAACATCGAGACCGGAAATAGGATGCTTCATATCTCTTAAGCCGGAAGCATAAAAACTGTCACCAGAAGCGGAAACGGAAAAACCGGAACCGGAAACGGAAGTCGCTTGCAAGGATGGGTAAAAATGACCCGGACATGCATAAGTTGAACCGGAAGTGTCTACACTACCCCCGGACACGGAAGTAAACAAAACTGGACCGAAAAAAGAGGATGTATGCAAAGACGGATTCAACTGACCCGGATAAGCATTCTTCCTACCGGAAGTAGCAACACTACTACCGGAAGAAGAGACTAGCAAACCGGAAACAGAGCTATGCATAGAAGGGTCCAGCAGACCCGGATGCACATTCTTCCTACCGGAAGTAGCAACACTACTACCGGAAGAGGAAGCCGAAAAACCGGAAACGGAAGACAACAACTGATGCACTGCCGGGTCCAACAGACCTGGAACCACATTCTTCCTCCCGGAATCGGAAACTGTATAGCCGGAAGCTGATGAACCGGTAACGGATGATGACAAAAAAGCCAGATTCTCATGAGTCACCAGATGTTCATTTCCGGATGCCGGTAAAACCAGAAGACAATCCAGACGGCAAACCCGCTTGCCCGGACAAGCCAGGAGCAGCGACGGGAGCAGAGGCGATCGACGATCTTACAACATTCCTGGCAATCGGTATCACTGAGAAACGGACCTTGGCTTGTGATGACAAATCGGAAACTTCCGCCACCGCTGCCAACGCTTGAGGATTAAGCTGATCCTCAAGGCTAACATGGTCTTTGGCCTGGCTCCTACCAGAGGATGACATACCAGGTTTCCTTCTCGACTCGCCGGACTTACCCTTTGGAGACTTGATTTGTTGCCTAGATGTCAAGGAAACCGGCTTACCCCACTTACGTGACCGAGACTGGGGGCTAAATTCTGAGTCTGACGACTCCTCTTTAGCAGCCTTAATAGCGGATGTAATTCGCTCGTCTAAAGATTTAGTTAATACGTTGGCAAAGGATTCAAACCTGGCGAATAATGCCATAACCGGATCTGAGATAGAGGAGCTGCCCCCCTCCGTTGTTGAAACCGACGTATTAACAGAGGTAGACGCAGATGAAACTGCCTTAGTACACTCAACAACGGAGGGAGAGCGACCTGAGGGCAATGCAGGCTTAACCATAAAGTCTTTGAAAAACGATTTAGAAATGACCAGTGGCCAACCACACATTTTTTGAGGGGTGCAGGTGGTACACCTCAGGCAAACGTGACCCGCATAATCCTTAGCGTGAAAACGATCACACTTAACTGACGTACACTTTACTTTCTCAGAAGATAATGACACTTCCTATAAAAAATAAGAAATGATAAGAAATAAAGCAGCTAGCTTTGAGAAAACTACTGAGAAACCCAGAGGCTACGACATGGGTGATTTTAATAAAGTGTCTGAAGAAAGAATCAGTAATGATTCTGAATAATGATTGTTTGAGAGCACTAGGGACTACGTTAATAGGAGTGGTACTGGCTATTATTTTAACATGGTACTCTTGATGGTATATAATAGGCATGGTTACTCTAACCTCAAAAACGGGAGTAGTGACACAAAAACTGGTAACTCCAACACTAGAGTTACAAACACCTCTAAAACACCATGATATAGAAGTTAAACATAACTTAGGAAGAATAGACTTCATGGTAGGCATTCCGATGTCAAATATAGTAATAACTGGAAAGTTTCTAGTAGCAAGCTAAAACTTTTATATCAGATTGATAGCAGGCAATACTGTACTGCTGGCAGAATATTTGAAAAGTGAATCAGTTTTCACATTTGGGACCTACTGCGCATGCGCGAGCGTGCTTAGTGACAAGCGTCACCAAGGAGTGAGTACAGACTGGTGCCAGTCTATTGTAAGGCTAATGCAGGGGGTCCCTCTACCAGAAGCCTGGTTGAGGGTCTACATGGTGATGGTATGGGCATTAGGGAGTGTATAAGCGAGCATAAAAATTGTATTCTGATAGCTAAATGCAGATATTTGATTTAGCAAGTAGTGATTGAACGGTAATGGATGTTTTTGTGGTGCAATAACAACGATAGTTCTTCGCTGAAAATATAATCCTCTCACAAGCTCACCCTAAATGAATCTCCTCATTAGAAAACACTTTTAACACTTGCACTGGCGGGTTATAAATGCCTCAGTACTAGAACAAAATGCTCCAGTACTAGAACATATAGACCATATTACTACAACACTGAATACGTTCATCAATTTGAGAAATGTATGTGCTTAATTTTAGCTGTGTTTAACCCTTTAACACCTATATACGCCAAAAATGGCTTCTGCAGTGGTCTTGAGAAAAGTGCATTTGCAGACCAAGAGAAGACTATTTTTTTTTAATTTACCACTGGAATGACTGGCTCGATAACTGAGCCAGTCATTCCAACAGTTAATTTTTTTTAAATAGTCCTCTCTTGGTCTGCAAATGGACATATTGAAATTTTCTTGAACAAATTCGAGGGTTAAAGGCTTAACTGAGATTCTTATGCTGGCACTTAAATAGTGAGCGCATAGGGTGCCCACAAAACCATTTTGGTCCTGCTTCATTATTTTTCATTTTTGAAAATTTGCTACTGGACTACCTGATTTACTAACAGAACCAGTGATTTCAGTGGTAAATTCTCAAGTCTTCTCTTGAACAGCAAAAGAACATTCAATAAACAAATAAGTTTGATTTTCTTGAGCAAATTCGACCATAATTTACTGTTAACCAACAAACCTTTGAAATTCTGTATCTCAATTTTAAGAAAACTATATACGGGTGTTGAATATTTTGAAACTATTTTGACTGGAACCTGAGGATCAAAGACAATATAACGCACAGGGTTCAACAATAGGCCTGGAGGAATCCAGTGTTAGCTATGCCCTGCCCATCTCTAGCCAAGCTCCACCCATGTGTTGCCCGTGTTGGGATCAATCGATCCCCATTCTCTCTCGATCTCAATTTCCAGAAAACTATACACGTAACCTGGTGAATATTTTGAATCTAATCTGACTGGGTGCTGTTGCTGCTATGGCAGCAACAGCGCCCAGTCAAACTAGTTTCAAAATATTCAACAGAAAGTTTATTGAATAGTCATAACGTACAATGCTTAGTCTATCATCAATTAAGTATTCGTGACGAACTTAGCTACATCATTCAGGACATAATTGATTACGATGTCAGCTTACATGTCACATAGTTGATTATGATATCATATGATTGATGGACAAACTTGAATCCTCCATTGCAAAAATACTTACATCTTCGAGCCAGCTCTGGTGGACAATGTCTTTCACTGGCTGGATTAGAAACATCATGCTGATTTTTCTTATTTTTGTGCCTCGAATAAGCCTCTGTGCCAGTAGGAAGAGCAGTGACAGCGGCAACATGGGGTGATCCTCGTCTTAGACTGCTGCCTATCATAATCACTCAGCCAGGAATAAAACAGACTGGCACTCAGTTTGTATCACATCACTCTAAGATTCTAAAAACAAAACACAGGATAGATTGCTAAATCATTTGATAGTCTATCTAGATCTAAATATGGTACACAATTGAATAGATGCTGTCTAATGAATTTGAAGCACACTTTAAGCTGCAAAAGAAATTATACTTTAAAATGTCAATTTTTTTAACCTGTTAATGGTTAAGCAAATCAACATGGGTCCTTGCAGTGGTCTTAAGAAATGTTCATTTTCAGACGAAGAGAATACTAATTCTGAAACTTTACTAGCTGACTAACTGGAACAGGCATTCCAGTGATACATTTTCTGGGGATGCAAATAGACATTTTGAGAAAATTGTAACTTTCTTGATCAAATTTGAACATAGAAGTATGTATTAACTGATATACATGTACAAGAACAAGGACAAATTTGCCCAATACTCATGTCGTTGATATATTTTTCAGTCGGGCCACCGTAAGGTCAAAGATGCTATTCTGGAAACAGTGTTGCTGAAAGCTGTTGCGTTTCAGATTTTTACCGTAAAATTGGTATACGCCTTCGGGACCCCACAGACACACATCAAACCAAGTTCGGAAAAGATCGCTCCATTAGTTATTGAAAAATTATTAAAAAGTGTCTATTTTGAAAACAATGCTGCTGAAAATGGTTTTATCATTTGACCACAAAAATGGTATACATGCTCGGGACTACATGGGCAAGCTTCCAAACACGTGGAGAACATTGCACCAGTAGACCCAGTTATTAAGAATGCGTAAAATGCATATTTTGTAAACTGTTGCTAAAAGCTGTTGCTGATGGACCAAAAAATTGGCCTATGTGCTCGGGACTACACATTGAAGAATGCATAAAAATGTCTATCTTGAAAACTCTTACTAAAAGCTATTTCTGCTGCCTTTTAGACCCCAAAATTATCTGCTTGGGACCCCCGAGGCATCATACTTCCCTCCAGTAAACCCCCCCCCCAGGCCCCCTTGCGGGTTGGTCTGTTGTTTTATTAACCACTATAAAAACATACTTACCATTCAATCACTACTTGCTAAATCAATTATATGCATTTAGCTACCAGAATAAGATTTTTATGCTTGCATACATTCCTGCCCATGCCTATTCCTATGGACCCTCAACCAGGCTACTGGTTAGGTCCATCTCCAGTATATCAACTGATACAGACTGGCACCAGTCTGTACTCACTCCATAGTGACGCCTGTCACTAAGCGCGCTTGCGCATGCGCATGCGCACTGGAGCCCAAATAGGAAACAGATTCACTTATATGAATTTAAGTGTCAAATATTATAGGCAAATTCTCAAATTAATTCCACGCGGGGTGGCTGACGCCGGGTCGTAGTGAGTGAACGGTAAGTATGTTTTTAGTGGTTAATAAAACAACAGACCAACCCGCAAGGGGTGTCTGTGGGGGGTTGTTATTACACCACAAAAACATCCATTACCGTTTAATCACTACTTGCTAAACCCGCAGATTTGGTCAGTGCCCCACTTAAAACATCAGGTGGGAGGCGATTTGAGAATTAACAAACAAGGATAAAAATCACACCAATCTTATCCAAATGTTAATAACATAACATAATAGTGCCTTTAAGATAATCACACCGTGATTATCAAATACGGAAAACTTGAACTTAGAGATAAATAAAAACCAAAATAAACTCTCACCATTTCTTAGAGACTCACAGTCTTAACGAAAATGGCGGGATGTGCTTGGTAAATAGTCTTCGGCTTTTTTTGGGTAAAATTGTAATATTATGAAAGAAGGAGGCTGCTGCACTCTGATCTTTCAGATAAAAGGTTGTAAAAGAGGATTCAGATTTCCATCCAGCAACCCGCATGACTTCATCTAAATCCGAACCGAAAAAAGCGCAAAAGAGGAAGCCATTCCTCTAACATCGTGAGCTTTAAAATGGAAGAAAATAATTTGTTCCGGAGGAGCAATCTCGAAACAAAGCTAAACCGTCTCCCAAATCCATCAGGATATCGAACACTTTGAGACTGGCTTAGCTAACTCTTCCGCATAAGAAAACCATAAAAAGGGACTGCAAACCTCTGGAAGAATTCCTGAGAGAAAAGAGGAAGACTGCCTTTACTAACCAATCGTCTACATTTGTATATAACCGTGAAGATGAATAGAACAACGATGTAAAATTCCTGACATGGCTGAGACTAGGCGAGTAAAAAGAAATGGAGCCATGGTCATGCCCCAAAAAGCATGGCACGAAACTGCCAAACTCGAACTTTATAAGCAAATCTCAGGAATTTTCAGAAGGAAGGGAGAATGAGAACATGAAAGAAGGCGTCCGTCCTTATGATCGATGGAAACGACCACATACCCTGATCTAGACTGGAAATGATCTGAGAGATGGTCTCTCTCTTGACTTGGGAGTATGAATCATGAAATTTAATATCTTCAAATTTATGAAAGGACGCCAACCTCCCGATTCCTTGGAAACTAAAAAGATGATTGAATAGATAACCGGGTCTACTCACCAATGGGGAATATCATCTATTGCCCTCTTGACAATAATGGATTACAACTCCTCTTCCAAGGCAACCAATTTTCCTGGATTGGATGGATTTGGTGTCCATTGGAAGCAAAGAAAGAAGATGAGGATGATGGATTCAAAACGGAGCATAACCCCAACGTATCTGGGAGAACTAGCCAGGAGTCCTGATTAAGAGCCTGCCAATTCTCCCAAAATAGAGACAGGTGCGCCCCCACCCTAATTGGTACGTTGGGTAAAAGACACTGGACTGACTGATCCAAAGGCACAAGAGGGGGAGGGTTGATTAAAGGAAGAGAGAAAGTTGGACATATCCGGGAATAGTCCACACCTTCAAACTCTCTTTCCTTGATAACCTCTAAAGGAAGAACGACCTCTGAACATGGAACTAGGACGATGAGAAAGGGACTAACCCCCTCTCGCCCAAGGAGAGAAAAACAGCCTCCCTTGGGATCTAGAACGGTGAGAGGATATGGAATCAAAACAATCCTCCTCCGTGATCAATCTTGAAGATAGGAAGATGATCAATTAGACTTATTAAAAAACTTAGATGGATAAGCCCCAAATAGGTCTGGATAGAGGCTCTTTCTTCTAGAATAAAATGGGCTCTTTGCTGAAGAACCCTCTCTTGAGAAGAAAAATAGGTAAAGGAAATCTGAGCTTGAAGCTCCCTAGAAACCTTCAGGCACACAGATTCCGCATGAACAAGACTGGAAGCCGACTGTCCGAAAATAGCCTGACCAAAACAAAAGGTGGGTCAGGGAAACTGAATAAGACTATCCTTCAAAGAAAAAGAAATAGGACCTCAGAAACCTACCTAAACCTTCTCTTAGAAGTAACGAGACCCAAAGATATGAAGACTGAACTGAGAGCACCACGAGACAGAACCGCCAAGGAACGAAAGACTGTTAACGGAACCTGAACACCACGTTCTAGAGACTTAATAACAGCTACAGATAACAGAGCAAGGAAAAAGGCCGACTTAAGCATGGATCTGCCAACAGACTCCCAATAAAAGCAACGGAGGAATGATCAATACTGGAAGACTCTTTTAGAGGAAAGAGAACCTCAGGAGGGGCCAGAAAGAGCCTGAGAAGAAGCAACTTTCAAATAAACTCTGAGGACCTGAACAGAAGCATCGATTAATAAGAAAGAGAAAACTGCTTACAGTTAACATCAGGTACGAAAAAACCAGCATATCTACTACTACGTTATCAACAGGAAGAACTTGAGTAGAAGAAGAATAATCGGATGTATAAAAAACAGACCCGAAAGAAGAAGGGTCAATAGAAAAATCCTCCTTAAGAAGAGAAAAAATAGAGGAGATCCACCTGAGAGCCATGGACCAGACTTCCCAAGAAGCTCTGACCGGACAAAAACCTCTTCAGATCCCTGGCCCCCGACTGACTAGTGAACTGAGCGAGAGAAGAAAGATTAGGAGAAGAAGAAGAGATGAGAATAGAGGAAACACCTGAGACTGAAGATTCAGCTGCTCTAGAGAAAATAGGAGAACACGGTCTTCTAGAAGACTCTGGAAAGGAAGAAGCTTGATCAGAAGGAAAAGAATCCAAACCATGATCCAGACGAGAAGACAAGGAAGGATGAAACAGAGAACTGGCAGAAATCCAAAAGGGAATCCAAAAACAAGCCAAAACAAAAGAATGATCGAGAGAAAGATCCCTAAACACAGAAAACAGAGAAATCTAAGCACTATCAACAATTAGAAATTCTAACTCAGGAGAAAGAACACCGGAAACAAACGAATCAAGATGATCAATGGAAGAAAAGAAAAGGAAGGATGAGGAAGAGAAGAAAAAAGGAGGAACAAAGGTAGAAGAAAAATAAGAAGAAAAAGATTTAAAATCTGGATGAGAGGAGAAAAAGTAAAGAAGAAACTGAAAATGGAAGTGTAAAATGACGCTCGGATAAATTCTTAGTCTAGGCTAACTGACTATGAAGATCGCTATACCGGAAGTTACGTCCCAACCGGAAGCGGAAGTCTATAGTTTATCCGGATCTAGACCACACGGAAGTACACCCCTAGAACCAGAAGCGGAAGTGTACAGACCGGAATCCCAACCGGAAATGGAAGCGCTCCTACCGGAAGAGATAAAAATAAAAAGGGTCCAGAGACCCCAGCTATCCAGTATGACCGGAAGCACTGCTAAACCGGAAACAGAAATAGGAACCGGATCTTGAAGACCCGGATGTTCTGAAAAACCGGAAGTCAGACCGGACACGAAAAGAACGGATGTAGATCCGGAAAACAGAAGTAATCCCTGTCCTGAGGACCTGAATCCACTACAACAAGACTTTGACATTGGCATATAAGTTAAAGACGGGGGCTTCCGCCGCCGCCACCACTGCTTGAAGGTCATGCTTTATCGTCTTATTATCAACCTCAAGACTCACGTGGGTTTAACCCGGTGACCTGCTCGAGATTACCTTCGAGAGCTTATATGCTCTAATTATTAGCTCTTTGTTCTTTATTCATCCACTAGACCGGAAGTTACATCCCAACCGGAAGCGGAAGTCAGAAGAGATTATTAGTCACAATGGAAACGGAAGTATGAACCGGATCTTGAAGACCCGGATGTTCAGCAAAACCGGAAGTCATACTGGAAACGGTCGGAACGGAAGTAGCACCGGAAAATGGAAGTAAACCCGAGTCCCGAATCCACCACAACGGAACCGGAAGAACTAGCAAAACTAGATTGCGGACTATGGCCATAGGCGCCCTATGAAGAATCTTGACGACCAAAATTTTGGCATTAGCATAATGCTTTTGGACGGGGGCTTCCGCTGCCGCCACCACTGCTTGAGGTTATGCCTATCACCCTCAAGACTAATGTGGGTTTGACCCGGTGACCTGCTACGAGATCACCTTTGAGAGCTTTGTCGCTCTAGACTTTTGTTTAGGAGACCTGATTTCTTGCATAGACGTTAGAGGAATCGGTTTTCCCCATATGCGGGAACACCTGCTAGCCATCGGGCTATTGTCCGAATCAGAAGAAACCTCCTGTTTCTTGGCCTCCATGATGGCAGAAGAAATTCTTTCGTCTAAAGATTTTAGTCAAGACTACAGCGAAATATTCAAATCTTGCCAATAAAGCTAAAAAGGCTTCCGAATTCGCCGAAGAAGCCCCTCCACACCAACCCCCCCCCCCCCCCCCCTCTGTTGCTGCTGGATTAGGCATATTAGAATATTGCAAAAGACACAGCTTTTGTCTTACTAGCAACGGAGGTAGGGGAAGGACGACCAGATGGCAGCGCTGTAAGGACGAATAATCCTTAAAGAAAACTTACATATGAGCGCAGACGACCCTATGCAAAACCCGCACATCGATGTGGGTGTACACGTAGTGCACCTAGAAACATGCAAACGCCTTTCTTTAAAGTTCAAATTCAAGATTGTTTTCTATCATAGGGAAATAAACGTAATTCCTTGTAAAGCACTATTTTTTCTTTAAACTGAAAGTGATTAAGGGCTCACTGGAGTAATAGAGTCTTTTTATATGATGATGACTTAGGCATATTAAAGTTGTTACCACGAAAACTAAACCCACGAAAACCGGTAACATTTATATACATTGTTATAAAGTTCAATATAACCACGAAATACTTCCAAAAACAAAATTTTGGGAGGATAGACTTCATAGTAGGCATATCTTAGCGTGAGGAAGTCCTTCAATAGTAAGCTGACACAGCACAAAGCTATAAAAACTTTCTGATAATATTTGTGCAGTTGTTCTGCTTGCAGAATAATTGAAAAGTGAATCTGTTTCCTATTTGGGCTCCAGTGTGCAAGCGCGCTTAGTGACAGGCGTCACTATAAAGTGAGTACAGACTGGTGCCAGTCTATATCAGTTAATATACTGGAGATGGACCTAACCAGTAGCCTGGTTGAGGGTTCATATTTATAGGAATAGGAATGGGGAGGAGTGTATGCAAGCATAAAAATCTTATTCTGGTAGCTAAATGCAGATAATTGATTTTGCAAGTAGTGATTGAACGGTAATGGATGTTTTTGTGGTGCAATAACAACTGGAGTTATTAAAAAATGTTGTAAGAACCTCGCTGCTAACTGCTCATCATCTGTTCCAGCTGACGGTCTTTCCACTCCTACCTGCTCCACTGTGGTACCGCCAGTGACACCGCAATACAGAACTTTCCTTTTCACCGTTTGCAGTGATCGACATGTACATAGCCATCAGCCAGCGTTTTCTTTGTGCCTTTTTATTGGCCGCTAAAAAAACCGATCAAGTTAACACCCTAAATTGTCCGCCTTACCTCCCGAGAACTTTCTGCTCCCTTTGAGCAGCCTGGGCTCCAGTGCATGGAACTTCGTGTTCCCGCCTACACGGACCAAATCATAAACTGTCTTACCCTCTCGTATTAAACTGTGTATGCCAGCTTCCACGGAACTTTGTGAACGCACTTGGACACTGTGTGCCGTTTGCCTGCCATGGAAGAAAGAAACAAACTTCCTGAACTCGGTACTCGCCTCCGACTGAAGAATTCATCTCCCGTCTCTGTGTTCGTGACTGCACCTCCGTCTAAAGAATCTGAGACACATCATTCCACTGAACCGCACTTTTGCTGCTCGAACCAACAGAGGACACTCCTGCATTCTAAACTTATTCAGTTCTTTCTCTCGCCTCTGATGCTTCATGAATTCGTCAAAACTTGTCTAACACTTCCTCCTGCTCTGATGCGGTTATTCGTCTCCCTTTCAGTGAAAACTTACAAACTTTTTCCGCCTGAAACCCTACGGTCATCTCAGCATTGTGATCTCCAGCCGTTGAGGACTAAGTCACTGCATGACGTTACGCCTTGGAAACATACCTACAGAGGCTGGTTTGAAGTCAGTAATGTCCGCAACCGCCAAACCCAGAGCCCTGTGTGACAGACATTTTCTGTGTGAACTGTGTTAAATCTTAAATGCATTACCATCCACAACTTTCTTATTCTTTACAGATTTAACGCTGTTGATATTCCTGCCAGATGCTTAACATCGAGGGAAGAGCTAGTGTTTCTTTCTTTTTACTGCAATCTACTCTTTAATTTAGATCACCCCTTTTAGCCGCCAAATTCGGACGTGGATCTCACACTCCGCTCAACGTGAAGATATACATTAGCGGTGTCAGCGGTGACACCTTTCTAATAGACAAAATTTAGATTTTCCTGAGCAATTTTCAACATTAATGGGTTAAAATCGTCTTCAAAATTAACGTTATTGGTAATCAGATTAGAAAGCTATATGCAGTACTAACTACTAATGGGATTTTAATCTTTAACAAAAGATTAAAGTCAATTCAGCTGCTTTCTACTTTGCCAGATTTCACCGTTACTAGTAATAAATGAGCAATTGTTCGGATCCGGTCGGTTGGTCCATATATAGACCCCGGCTTGGAAAGATGCAATCTGCATATGTCGTGGACCATGGTGATGCTGCTTACCATCTGAAGCTGTGAAATAGGTTGTTTTCAATTACATCAAAATGTATTGATTAAATTAACACTTTCTATAGATAGGGCATGTGGAATGTTGAGTCACTTGGCCCTATATGTATGCAAAAATGTTGCGCTTCTATCAATGACTACTGGAGTACACTTTTCAGCAGCATCTATGGTAAATGCAGTTACTTCTACATTGAAATATTAGGATTTCTGGGTTAATTTTGTAAATTTATACACTAACTACATTGATCATTGCTTGAGAATTCACCTTTCCAGAGTACCCACCCATCATATGACGCCATAATGAACTACGTGATGTGTAGAATGACATCATAATGAATGACATCATGAATGATGTCGATAAGTACGTCACGAACGCATATTTGAAGATGGCCTATGAGAGGTTGAACAAATTGTTTGCTTTTACTATTTAATAAATATTCTGTTGAATATTTTGAAACTAATTTGACTGAGCGCTGTTGCTGCCATTAGGCAGCAACAGCTCTCAGTCAAATTAGTTACAAAATATTCAACAGCTTCCCTGTATAGTTTTCAGGAAATTGATCGATAGGGCATTCGGGGATCGATCAATCCCAACACGGCGAGGTGTGGGTGGACCTTAACTAGTGATGGGCAGGGCATAGCTAAAAATGGAAAGGTCCATTAGAGCAATACAATGTGTATACAGGTTGGCCTTTTTCGGAAATTTTATTATATATTGCCGGAAGCTATACAGGCGTACTAAATCCTCAAATGAATATTTATGTAATCAGTTAAAATTATCAATTTTCATGTTGTCCCACAGGGTAAGTAGTCTGCTAAAATTTGGTTATCTGCAGTAAAAAGTGCTTGTCTTGGAACTACAGGAATGGGGGAATATTCATGCCTTCTTGACATTTATCTTAGCTCTTAAGCCATTTAGTGGTCAAACCATCCTCTGCAATTGTCTTAAAGAATGCCCATTTGTAGGTCAAGAGACTACTAATTTTGAAAACTTATCACTGGATTGCCATACCCGATGACCAAAAAAGTTATTCCAATCATACATTTTCAAAATTCTCTTGGTCTGCAGATGGATATTCACTAAGCAAAACTGTCAGCTTTCTTTACCGATAATGACAATTAAAGGGTTAATGGTCAAGACAGCCAACGAGGAATTCCATTTGCAGACCAAGAGAAGGCTTTTTGAAGATATATCATTGGAGTGATTCTAGTCATAAATTTAAAAAAAAAAGATTGGAATTTACTTGATCAAATTTGACTGTTAAATGGCTAACCCTTTCAATCACAAATGAGCTGTATCTCAATTACTAGACAAGCACACATTAAATATGTTGAAATTTTAATAATTTCACAAACTAATGCGATGGCTGGTCTTTGTGCTTCTATGTTACATTCTTATATACAGTGTAACACAAGTAAATTAAATATGCATGCATCATTTAATTAAAATATGTTCAAATTAGTTTTAAACATTTTTGGAAGGTTTAGGACAATTTAGGCACATTTTGGACAATGTCCACTCAAAGTTAGTTCTGGATAGACAGGAAAATAGTCATGTTTGCTTTTTGAATATTAATTTGTAGATCAAGAAAACTATCTTTTGTAGATTTACCACTGTCATGCCTGGCTCCCCCTATTGAGCCAGCCATTTCAGTGGTAAATTGTCAAAAAAGTCTTCTCTTGACATGCAAATAGACATTTTCCAAGACCCTACTACTTTCACTATTAACTCTTAGCACACTGATGTCAAGATTCTATCGTTTACTGTGTCAATAATAAAGAAACTAGTGCACATTTTTCAACAATTTTGGTGAAAGATGTTGATGTCTACGACAGCATCATCGTCCACCAAATTTGTTGAAAAATAAACATCTGTTCATCTTTTACTTTACTTTGAAAATGTAAAATTCTTACATCAGAGTGGTAAGGGTTAAAAGGGTTAACCCTTACCACTCTGATGCCAAAATTCTATCTTTTACCATCTTAATACCAAAGAAGGTGGTGTACATTTTTCAACAATTTTGGTGGACGATGTTGCTGTCTTCAACAGCACCATCTTCCACCAAATTTGTTGAAAAATGTACACCAGTTCATCTTTTAATTTAATTTGAAAATGTAAGAATCTGACATCAGAGTGGTAAGGGTTAAAGCAAAACATGCTTTTAGACCATTTTAGACACTATCTATTCAAAGTTAGTTTTTAGACAGGCTACAGCACCAAGTCAAATTAGTTTCAAAATATTCACCAGCTTACCTGTGTAGTTTTTGGAAAGTGATAGTCAGGGTGTTCAGAGATTGATCGATCCCAACCCGAGTGAGGTGTGGGTGGAGCTTAGCTAGAGATGGGCGAGGCATAGCTAAAACCGGAAAGGGCCATTCCATGACTTCCAAGAATTAATATCTAGCAAATTTGTGTTTATGACATAACTACACAAGTTACAATCTGAGCTGTTCTGCAAAATATCTGAATATTGCATCTTGCAACAAACCCTGTTTTGCCTTGCTTTGATAAGCTGTTGCTACATGTATAATTTTCATTGCATCGAGGTGACTGGAAATTTACACATCAAATTTCTTTCATTTTCCATGATTACCATTTTCCATGACTTTTCCATGACCTATGATTAAAAATGCTGATTTTCTATGACTTTCCAGGCCTGGAATTTAAAATTTGAAATTGCATGACTTTCCAGGATTTCCGTGACCAGTACGAACACTGTATTCAACATGAGTTGTCTACACTCAACCCATTAGGCCAAGGTGCAGATATTGGCCCTATTGTTTCTTAATTCTCTATTCACTGGACTACTGTCTGTAGTAAGATATAGGAGACCAGATGTATATACATAGACTACAGATTACTGATGGTTAGAAAATGTTCACGGTGATTGTGTCCCCCACCGCCATCCCCCTAACAAGGTTGTGGTTATTTAACCAACCTAAGAGCTTCTATATATACACTTCAATTATAACTTTAATGTCAAATTACACAGTTAAATATCTCAGTTGGGATTGTGTGTTCAGATAGAGAACATGTAATAACAAACCCAAGATATTATACACATAGCCTGAATAGAAGACAAAACTCAAGGAAAGTATTTCATTAGTACATTCTGTTTGTCAAATGCATATAGGAGTTGTCTCCCTTATTATGCTTAAAGCAACAAGAGATGGTAAGGGAGATAATAATGCTAAATCTTGCAGCTAAGAAGAATCGTCTCCCTTGAGTTCCAAGTTCAGAAATAGACACATTAAAAAAAATCATAGTTATTTTGACAGGAACCTGTTGCTGCCAGTCAAAGCATCCAAAACTAAACAGGTCATTTCCTAGGGAGTCTTGTGTTCAAAGTGTCAAATGTTACCATAGCCAGCCAAGATTTCCATTTCCCTCATATACTATACTACCAACTACAACAGGGTGATACATAATTGTTTAACCAATAACTGAGCCAGTCATTCCAGCAGTAAATTTTCAAATATAATCTTCTCTTGGTCTGCAAATGGACATTTTTTATGAGAAAATTAAAATTTTCTTGAACAAATTCGAGGGTTAAAGGGTTAATAGGACCATAGCCTGGACCTGATACCAGACTACAAGGGTGGGTGGGTGAAGGGCCAGATAGGTGTTTCAGAAGTAACCCCCTCCCCCCCCCCCCCCCCCCCCCCCATCCCCAGTGTTGTAACTTAGTGAGTATCCTGATGTAATTTAAATGCAACTTAAAATCACTGATGGCATGTGGATCTCAAGTCAGATTGACCTCATGTAAGCATGCCAATTTTTCATTCTTAAGAAAAATATCAGTGCCTTGAATATATTCACAAATCCATAGTTTGTTGATATTTATGTTATATCATTGTGTAATACAAATGTAATTTCAGAATCATGGTCACTTTAACTGACAGATAGCAGCCTTCTTGCAATAATTACTAATTTATGATTATGCACGTCTGTGTACAGATATATTTGAGCCATTCATAGTATAATCATGATATTTTTATTATAAAAACAGACTAAATCCCATTAAGAATAGAGCTAATCCTTGTATAAATAGTTACAAAAGTGCCTTGAAATTATTTTTGAAATTTCACAAGTGTCATCCTCAATTTTAATCAGTCTAGTTTTAAAGACGATGGAAATTAAATCTTTAAAATGTTTTGAAAATAATTTAGCTGAAAGCATTGTGGTCTTATGCAGCAACAACTTTCAGTCAAATGGTTTTAAAAATATTCACATGATTTTCTCTGTTTTATATAAGACCCATTATCAATGCATATATAGAATGAAATGAGCTTTGCTTCCAGTCTGGCCTTTACTGGCTGTTACAGCGCAATTCCTTACCAATGTATAGTACTGTACTGCTCTCTAACTGAATCCTACTTTCACAGTCTTGTATAGCCGGTTTAATTATCAAATTCTCATCAGTACTTAACATAATTGGCAATTATCACCTTTCAAAGCAAACTAGGTAGAGCTGGTCAAGTTACAACAACACCTCCATTATACTAGCTTGCGGGACTCATACCAGAGTCTTAACCCTCTTCACCATCAATTTTACCTTTAAATCATTCAATTAGATGGGGCTTGGTTAATTAGCTTTTCTTGTACTTATGTCAAATGACTAAAATTTGTAGAAGCCTCATGTTGGAAATAATGTTGATTTCTTAGACAGAAGCAGCCTACAAGCAGTACGAAGAACAGGTATCATGTGAAAGGGAATGAAACTTAAGAAAATGAAATTTAAATAAAAGCTCTGAATATTTTTGGGTGCAATTTGAATACAAGTTTTCACCAAATACTACTTTTAGTCATATAGTTTTAGCACATCTGAATAAATAAATAAACAAAATAAATAAATAAACCCTTCTATCGCATTCATGCCGAAATTTAAAAAATCTTTTTGAAAGTAATAAACATAAGCCTAACAATTCCTCAGGTAAATGATTGGTAATATTTGTGATACCTTTAGTAGTTAAAATTTAGTATAAAAATTTAAGATTTCTGCTTTGCGAATCTCCATTTAGAGGACAAGGGAAGATTATTTTTGAAAATTAACAACTATCAGGCCAGCCATTTTCAAAGATTTTTCTTGACCTGTAAATGACCAATGCTCATGACCAATGCAGAGAGCATTGGGATGGCTTGACCATTGAAAGGGTTAACTGTATAGCACTGATAGATCAAGTGACACTAAGTGAGAAACTTGTTTAGCTGGTCTAAATATCACACCTCTTATCAGTAATTGATTGGGCAATTATCTTCTTTCAAACCAACCTACAGTAGGTAGAGCTGGTCAGGTATTAATAACACATCCATTGTACTAGCTTGCAAGAATCTATACCTGAGTGTTAACCATTTTCATCATGAATTTTATATTCATAGCATTCATTTAGATGGAGTTAATTATCCCGTATCATAATGATGTCAATATTTTTTATTTTTTTCCCCTGGGATGAAGAAGTACTGGTATACATTTTGTAAATATTAGTGCTTGCTTAACCCTTAAAACTAAAATTTGTTCCAAAATAATTTCAATTTTCTCATAGAAAATATCCATTTACGGACAAAGAGAAGACTATTTTTTAAAATTTACCACTGGAATGACTGGCTCGGTTATCGAGCCAGTCATTCCAGTGGTAAATTTTCAAAAATAGACCCTCTGTTGGTCTTCAAATGGCCATTTCTCAAGACTACTGCAGAAGACATTTTTGTCTGATATGAATGCTAAAGGGTTAAACAGCAGCAGCATACAGCAAGTTTGGTTTTCAAATTAAATAAGATTGGAATATCTTTGGCAACAATTTGAATACAAGTTTTTGAATGAGATAGTCTTAAGAATAATCAGCAAGGATCTACATAAATAAATAGAATCAATAAATAAGTGTGATAAGGACGTATTATCTCTTGGAATACTTCCTTGTGACCGCATGCCGAGTTTGTTTGTACCCAAAGTCCGAATGGTTGGGAGTTCATTTGTTCCCTCCTTTTATACTCTCTGGCCTGGGCACCGCTGGCATTAGCGGTGCCCCTTGGGGCGGTTCCAGGGCACCGCTGGGGGCACCACAGTTTTTGTGAGGGGCCCAGGGGCACCATTCATGCATGTGTGTGGTACCGTTTTAAAAATGAGAGGGCACCGCTTGTGTGAGCGGTGACTGCTTCAGAGTGGTTGTGAGGGCACCCGACATGTGTGTGGTACATGCCCTCAGGAACCATGGTGCCCATTTTCTAGAATCAATAAATAAACCTAGTTTTAATGTTTTCCCATTTTTGTCTGAACCTGAACTTTAATAAACCTGGTTTCAAAGATACTATATATGTAATTAATATTTTAAAAATAATTTGACTGGGCGTGTTCTAGCCATAGACAGCAACAACTCTCAGTCAAATTGTTTTCAAAATAATCACATGATTTTGTATCAATATGTAATCTCTATACTCTCCTGTAGGAAATGTCATATACAAGTTTTAGTTATACAGAAAGCCACAATCATGGAAGCCTCACAGGCAAAGCAAGGTTTAATATGTCTTACAGCTGTGGTCTTGTGGAAGCGTTTGTGGCTATGATGCTATGACAATGAGTATGTTAGCATGCTAACGTGTCAAACAGCATCGATTTGAGATAAAGTGGGAAGGGAATAGGCCTTGGGCACATTAACATACATCAGGGAAGTATAATTTCATCAAACTTCAATTAGATATTGAAATATTTACTTGTTTATGTGTATTTAAACATGAAAAGCAAAGGTTATCTACCATTTTGAATCAGATGTAATTTTGCATTAACCTTTTAGGGTGCTGGTTGACTAACTTTACTAGCTAGTTTACTATTTCAACTTTGGCTGGGATCTTGTCAACTATATTTAATCAGGCTTAGCCTGTCGAACTTCATTTCTTTTTGCACCCTTAGTTGGTATCTATGATTGTTTAATCTCATGTAAATTTGAGGGTCTGGCTGTCCATCACTAGAGTTACATCAGTACCATACTTTGGTCTTCTATAAGCCATGTAAGAAGTATTTGAGAAGTATTTCAAATACTTACCCTAAGTATTTGTATTTGTATTTAAATACTTTGCAAAAAAACAAGTATTTGTATTTGTATTTGAAGAATCTGTATTTGTATTTAAATACTTTTGAAAGTATTTGACCCCAGCCCTTACCGGTACTCTAGTTACTACTCATTAACCATTAGCCTGACTTCAATTAACCTCAAGCGGCTGAAAGGATCCTGTAAGTGTTGTTGGCTTGCATTCTAGGTCAATGCCACAGGCCTGTGTGGGTCTTGTTATAGACATGTTCGAAAGTGAATTTTTCCCCGGAATGGGGTGGGCCACAAGAGATGTAAAATTTCTATATAGGGTGAGAAATACAGACATTTTAGAAACGAACTCAAACTTTAGAAATGAGCCCAGAAGGGGACATAGAAAACACCCTTTCTCCATTATTATTAGCTCATCTGGCATGGCAACTGCCTGCCATCTGTTCATCAACCTTTTCTTTAAACAACTTCTCTGGGTTGATTTCAATTATATTTGGCAGGAATGCCATAGAGATTGGAATATTTTCCAATGACGTTGATTGGTCAATTTGGGTGGTGGCCATCTTGGATTTTACTTTATTTGTAGAAACTCCTTTTAAGATCCACAAAACTGATAGGCCGATCGATTTGAAAACCAAAAAACTAGGACAATAGCTGAAGCGAGTTTGTTCAAGAGAACCTGATTAGCTGACTTGCCTGTCGACCATCTTGGATGATCTAGTTTTCGCAAAAAAAATTACTAGAACTGCTAAGCGGATCTGGTCGACATTTGACAAATATGAGTAGAGACTACATGTACTTTAGGCAATTAAAGTTTGATCAATGATGTTGATAGGAGAAAACATGGACATTGTGTGGACCAATCAAAATGCAGCATTTTGACAACCATATTGATTTTTTTTATTCCAGATTGCTGGATAAACCCTCATCGGCCATTTTGGATTCTCAAAAGATTTTCCCGAATCCTTTAAAATGGTACTCTTCCTTAATAAATTACATTAATTTTAACAACACTTGTGGAACAATCTCTAGTGAGAATTTTGATTGGTCATGTTGGTGGCCATCTTGGATTTTCTCAGAATTTTTCAAAATTGTTCCAGAAATCCTCTAAAAGGTATCAACTAATTGGCAGATTTTAACCAAATTTCTTTGGAAAGCTCATATGGTGGGAGGTGCCAGAGCTTCTATTCATTCATGAATTTTAATGGTTTGATTTTTTTCGGCAGCCATCTTTGACTTTCTAAAAATTCTCCGGAAATCCTTTAAAACACATTTCCTCCTAAAGCGTTTCACGCATTTTAACCAAATTTGGCTCGAGGGATTTTATGTTGGTAGAACACAGAACATCTACTTATTCATGATTTGGATTGACTGATTTTTGCAGCATTCATCTTGGATTACCAAAAAATGTTCAGAAATTAAAAAAAAAAAGTATTTCTTCCTAAATCGCTAATGATTTTAACCAAATTTAGCTGGATTTTATTATGGTACATTTTCAGAAGTGCTATTCAGAATTTTGATAGGTCTATTTTTCTGTTTGACCATCTTAGATTTGACAAAAATCTTTTAAAAAACTACTCTTTCTTCCTCTTGGGCATTTTGTTAACCCCTGTGATACCCCACCCCACCCATTCTAACCACTGGAAAATTCACACTCGAATCTGTATATAATGACAATGTATGTATGTATGCCCTTGTGTCAAGTGGACGTGTCAATGGCTACGCTAACCAGTAGGAAAAAAAAATGTCAGTTAGTTCAAGTTTTTTCAATCCTTTTAGCTTTATGTTCACCATCCTTGATATAAGTGCATGTGTATGCACCAAAATATGTTGCTAAAGACACACGATCACTTAACACTTCTAAGACTAATTTACTATGATAAAAATATTAATTTTGGTCCAAATCCCGCTTGTTGGCCCCAAGACAAGATGGGCTTTGTGGACAGGTTTGATTATGTAAAAGCGCTAACAGTTGCTTTCCTAAATAAATTCTAAGTGGCCGTTCTTTGCCAAACATCACTAACCTAGCGTCGCGGTCTAGTGTCATAGAATTATGGTGGTAATATTATTATTTTTTATATTTCAAGTGTACTGTAGTGTAATAATATATTCATGTCAATAAATTTCGATAAAGTTGATAGTATAAATCGCAGCCAGTATTATTATAAGTAACAAGAGGCCCAAACGGCCTGTATCGCTCACCTGCAATTATTGGCCACTGGCACAACCGAACAAAATGAGATGACCACTGGAAAAATTTACCAATCAAATGCCTGTGAAGAAGTTTTAGACAAGTTTTACTAAAGTTGGCCCAGTGGTTAATAAGTTGTCTCAGAAATTTGCAGAAAAAATGAGGAGTCCACCAAAAAAGCTACATTTTTATTGATTTATGGTGGACATATTGTTTTGACGTATCTCCATGGAACAAACTCTAATGGCCTTTAGTTCCTAATCATATCTCCCAAATTTTGTCCCGACCCATCCAGTGCTTTTGTAGGTCGTTTTCGCGAAAACTAGGTCATCCAAGATGGCCGCCGAACCATTTGGCCAATCAAGTTCCCTAGAACAACGCTAAGAGCTGAACCGATATTTCATGAGTTTTAAATCAGTCCCCCAAACAGTTTCGGAGATTTTTAGATGTTTATAAAAGTCGGCCACAATCCAAGATGGCCACCGAACAAATTGGCCGATCAGCTTTGTTTGAACACATGGATCTCTATGCTCTAAGAATGCTTCCTGCCACATATACTTGAAATCGGTCAAGTGGTTATCGAGAAGACATTAAAAATTTCCCATTGCTTTAGTATGGGAACTTTTGGCGGGAAAACGATCCAAGATGGCTGACAAACAATTTATCCAACAGTTTTGAAAGTAGTAAATTTGAAATCAGCATACTCAAAATCTTATATAAAACCAATGTCGGCTTGAAAATCCACCAAATAAAAAAATCCAAAATGGCAGCCAAAGGTGCTACATTTTGATTGGTCCAGGGCGGCCATGGTTTTTACCCATCAACTTCCTGTGAACAAAATTTAATGGTCCTTATGTCCTAATGATATCTCCCAAATTTGGACTCAATTTGTTCAGCTGTTCTTTGGAAGAAATTGTTTTCGCGAAAACTAGGTCACCCAAGATGGCCACCGAGCGATTTGGCCAACCAAGTTCCCTAAGTAACCAAACCTGGTTCAATTCTTGCACTAGATGATATTTCACGACTTTTGAATCGATCGCTGAAATGGTTTCGGGAAAGATTTTTTAAAGACATTTCTAAACAAGAATTCCGTGGAATGACCTTTGACCTTGTGCCCCCAACATCATCATGCTGCTTCCTAACATTATAGGTAACCATGTATCCATGTTCAGTTGCAATAGGCGTAACCAATCCTAAAATATAAGCTGAGAAGTTTTGCTAAACGCAAACACTTAATGTTGAAATAACAGAGTTCTATATCAAGGTCACAGTGACCTTGACCATTGACCTTGTGATGCCAACATCATCATGCTGCTCCCTAACATTATAGGTAACCAGGTATCCAAGTTCAGTTACAATAGGCGTCACCAATCCTGAAATATAAGCCGAGAAGTTTTGCTAAACGCAAAACCTTAATGTTGAAATAACAGAAACTTGGATACATGGTTACCTATAGTGATAGGAAGCAACATGATTATATTGTTGTCACAAGATCAAAGGTCAAGGTCACAGTGACCTTGACCTTTGATCTTGTGACAACAACATCATCATGTTGCTTCCTATCACTATAGGTAACCATGTATCCAAGTTTAGTTGCAATATGCTTAACCAATCCTGAAATATAAGCACAAATGTTTTGCTAAATGCAAAAACATAATGTTAAAACAACAGAGTTCTGTATCAAGGTCACAGTGACCTTTGATCTTGTGACCCCAACATCATCATGCTGCTTCCTATCATTATAGATAACAATGTATCCAAGTTTGGTTCCAATTGGATCAGGCATTGCTGAGATATAAGGCAATAACTTTTGTTTAATGCAAAAACTTAACGTAAAATATTAACCAAGGTTATACCGGGACCTTTGACCCCAATAACCGTGACCGCATGATGTCTGCATCAGCATGCTGCTTCCTTTTGATGTATATCACCATGTAGCCAAGTTTGGTTCCAATTGGATCAGGCATTGCTGAGATATAAGGCAATAACTTTTGTTTAATACCAAAACTTTAAAATGTAAAATATTAACAAAGATTATGCTGTGACCTTTGACCCCCATAACCCTGACCTCATGATGTCTGCATCAGCATGCTGCTTCCGTTAAATGTAAATCACCATGTACCCAAGTTTGGTTCCAATTGGATAAGGCATTGTTGAGATATAAGGCAATAACTTTTTTGTTTAACGCAAAAACTTAACATAAAATATTAACAAAGATTATACGGTGAACTTTAACACCATAAACTTGACCTCGTGATGCCTGCATCAGCGTGCTGCTTCCTTTCGATGTATATCTCCATGTACCCAAGTTTGGTTCCAACTGGATCAGGCATTGTTGAGATATAAGACAATAACTTTTGTTTAACGCAAAAACTTAATGTAAAATATTAACAAAGATTATACTGTGACCTTTGACCCCATAACCTTGACGTCATGACCGCTTCTTCTTCTTCTTTTCATTCGCTGATCATACCGCCAGTCCTGTAAGTGACTATCAACATGATCATAAGCGTTAAGTGAGTGGATCCATGGTTTATTAGAGTGCGCCGTGCGGCCTGGAACCTCCGTCTTCAGCACTCGAGGTTTCTGTCAGGGTTACCTCACCCTTACCTCCTTTAGTCGCCTCTTACGACACGCAGAGGATACGGAAGGTGTATTCTAAGCCCCACCTACAGGGCAAATGACCGCTTTATTGGTGGGCTGCTTCCATTCAATGTATATCACCATGTACCCTAGTTTGGTTCCAATTGGATCTGGCATTGCTGAGATATAAGGCAATAACTTTTGTTTAATGCAAAAACTTAACGTAAAATATTAACAAAGATTATATTGTGAACTTTGACCCCCATAACCTTGACCACATGATGTCTGCATCAGCATGCTGCTTCCTTTCGATGTATATCACCATCTACCCATGTTTGGTTCCAATTGGATAAGGCATTGCTGAGATATAAGGCAATAACTTTTGTTTAACGCAAAAACAACGTAAAATATTAACAAAGATTATACTGTAACCTTTGACCCCTGTAACCGTGACCTCATGGCCTTTTTATCAGCGGGCTGCTTCCTTTTGATGTATATTACCATGCAGCCAAGTTTGGTTCCAATTGGATCAGGCATTGCTGAGATATAAACTTATCTTAAAAGTTTACGCCGCCGCCGGAAAAGCGAGACAAAAATCGATCGGCTTCATTTGAACAAACTTGGATCCCTATGTCCTCAGGATGCTTCCTCCCAAATATAATTGAAATCGGCCCAGTGGTTCTTGAGAAGAAGTCATTTAAAGGAAAAGTTGACGGACAGAAGATGGACGGATGGTCTCCATGGCATAAGCACACCTGGCCTGGCCAGGTGAGCTAAAAACGACTAACTACAATTACATACGACATCTGAGGATGCGCTTATTTAGAAATCACATCATAATTGAAAGTAATTACATCATAATCAATAATTTAATGCTCTCACGAAGACATTTGCTCGTCAAGACGCATGTATTAATTCATGACCTTTAGCAAAAACTAAACTTGTTACAGACCAGAAACCTCCCTGCGTGTCACGTGATTTTGTTATGTGAAAACAGCGTATACATGTAGATGAAATGGATGATTAGCGACATAACAGTATTGGGACATTTCGTACCTGGGACGATTCGTCGCCAAGACCTTTTGTGCTGGGGACGTTTCGTCCTGGGACAGTTCATCACTATATCACGAGACAGTTCATCCGTTATTTTTATTGTAAAATATTCACCAAGATAGTGCATTTAAGTTGCCATGCATATGATAATTTCAATTTTCTCATAGTAAATGTCCATTTGCAGGCCAAGAGAAGACTATTTTTGAAAATTAACCACTGAAATATTCCAGTGGTAAATTTTTAAAAATTTCAAATATTAGATTGATTCATAAATCCACTTTCAGTAGCACTTTGCTAAGTATTATGAATAAATAATGATTTAAGATAGATTCCATTCAGCCGTCAATGAGATCATATTTCTTTGTGTTATCATATGTATGAGATACAAATATGAGATGAAAGCCATTGACTACAGGTCTATGATATATTCTTCAAAATAAAGTAAGGGTCCATATTAAATAGCCATGCGGGAGATACCCTCCGAGAACATCTAGATTTCAGATCTTCCGGGGTCAGGAAGATCCCCACCCCATCTCAACTTACAGCCCCCACCCCCTTCTATGAAAGAAATTTTGTGTTTGCGCCCATGATTTTTCATTAAAAATCCCATTTTAACCCAACATCATATTTGACCGATGAAGAAGAAACATTCAGAAGTCACATCTGCATAAGACATATACCGGTGCAGGTGCAACACGCCAATATTGAATTTGTGCCATTGATCAATGGCGCAGGGACCAATATCAAATTAGATATTGGTGTGCCTTGTTGGTCAATGGCGCAGGCACCGATATTGAGTTCGATAACTGTGCAGGGAACCAATATCAATTGCTATATTCGCGCCAATATGAAACAGCATGATTTTACACAAATTTCTGATTGCCTGCATTTATCAAGCCTTATTAATAGTCAAGTTCACTTTTTATTTGCTCAGGTGTTACATAAGGTTGTATCGGCTCCGTAGGTGTGAGAATATCAAAGAGAAGTGAAATGAATGGAAATTATTGACCAGATATTGACGGAGACAATAAATAAAACATGATAATTCATAAATAAGCATTACTTCTGTAATATTACATTTTAAAAAACAAACTTGAATAAACCGGCACAATATATAACTTACAGAATAGATAAGATCGTTGCAATAATAATGCAACATAGAACACATATCAAACTTCATATAATGCCTGAGTCAATACAGGGCTTCCACTAGTGGAAATCTGGGAGTCCTATACTCCCAAAGCTTATGTTTGGACTCCCCCAAAACATACCAAGAAAGTCCTGGACTTCCTATTTTTTGGCCCTGACTTCTCTAAAAACAATGATTTTAACCAAATTGCATGTATTTGAACCATTTTAGACTTCCATGTTTCTTGCTTGGACTCCCAATAGCATTATCCATGAAGTTCCAGACTTCCTGTGTTTAGAAATTAGTGGAAGCCCCGAGTCAATACCAATGCACCAATTAGCGGGGAATCAGAAATTTATCTAGCATAATATTGTTTCAAATTGGCACAAGCATAACACTTGATATTGGTTTCCTGCTCTGTTGACACCGGGCGCGCCGATATTGAATTTAATATTGGTCCTCTGTGCCCTTTGTCAACAGGCATGCTAATATCAAATTCGATATTGGACCTGTGTCCATGGACCAATGGGCTGCCGATATCGAATTCGATATTCGTCACTGTGCCATTGTCAATTTGGTCGATGGCCCAAATTCGACATTGGTGGGTTACACTAACATACGCACACATTTAATATATTATTTTACAAAATATAAATCTGTCTTCTTAGCGCATATATAAAATGCATATAATCTATCAGTAAGTTATCATTGATTGGAGAGCAGCCATCAACTGAAGACATGGCATAAATGAAGAGCATTGCATCCAGCTTTCTGATTTGCTATAAGCCTATTATATATTGCGCCAATCAGACCAACGATAAGCGTGCCACAATGACCAATGGATGGGCTCAATCAAACACTATTATTTAGGTGTGAATCTCTTAATGTCTTTGATAGATTTACAACCTAACAATCATTCTGTTGAATATGTTGAAATTAATTTGACTGGGAGCTCTTGATGCCTAAGATCCAGTCAAATTAGTTTTAAAAAATCCAATAGGTTACTTGTATAATTACCATGAAACAGGGAATTCATAAATATTAAAACAAGGAAGATTTCTCCAACACTCGCGTCATTGACATATTTTTCAATCAGGCCGCCATGAGGTCAAAGGCTTCTATGTTTGAAGGAATGTTGCTGAACATTGTTGATATTGTGTTTTAGCGTGTCACCCTAAAATTGTCACAAGTTTTCAGGACCCCACGGGCAAGCATCCACTCATGTTTGGATAAGTAGACCCAGAGTTATTGAAAGCTCACTGCTGTGCAGTACTGCTGACATTACTGTACCCTGCATCATGGGGAACATAGCTTTCCAGTCCTTCTGGAAGGTATTGATTCGTAGATCAAAGACACCCTTGGTAAAAAGACTACGTTTATACAATGCAACCCGAGTATCCTTGATGATGTATAACTGTAACAGCTGGGCAGCTCCAAAGGTAGCTCTAGACAAACTTGGCGCCCGCCACCGCAAACACCTACGCACCATCACTGGACACCGATGGCCAGAGAGCATAATTTCCAACGATGCACTATACAAGATGTGTAATACGCCGCCACTGTCTGTAAAAGTCACACCAGCAGAGAGCCTTGGAATTCGCCCTACTCGGAGCTAGCAAATACAGAGCCAGGAGAGGACGTCATTGCATAAATCTGCTAAGCGTGCTATGAGGTGACCTCAAGAAAGCAGGATTAGGTACACTCAAGTCAAGAATGGACCTGAGGAAGCCGAGGATTTTGGCTGAGGACAAGACACAGTGGGCAAAAGCGAAGAAGGACTGATTGCAGTTGTAGGATGTTTCTACTACTACAGCCTCAGAGTACAGTAATCATACAACATGGAAATCAGTGAGAATTAGTTGGTAATTCCACTTTGACAGACCATACATTATATGCTATGTTTGCGGCACACCTAGTATAACTTTGTCTCTTCATCAGTCTGTCATTTAGACTTTTTACATTTCTGAAGAAACTGTCTACATCACGACTATATGAATAGCATGACGGCCCTATTTATTATTCATGGAGGTGTGAAATTTGTCAATGTACAGGGCAACCAAAATCAGCAGGTGTCAGTTTTGACACTTTGCCCAGCAACTACATACATATAATTAAAACAATCAAAATGACAGGACCATTTTTCATACACCGCCAGTCGTCATTAAGACCACAGCATGATACATATTTGCTAACCGCGTGTTGGAGTGAAACAGTGATCAATAGACTCCATAGATGGCTATATTATCCCCTGATATGTTCAATCATCCCTGTCACTCCCATCTCAATCGCCTGCATCCGAATCCATATTGTCAGCCAGGGTGTGTATGAGCAATGCACATGAACATTTGTCCTCTTTACCATCACATCTACATGCAAGACAACTAGGTACCTGTGATCTTTTACACGAACAACTGTCTAAGCATTTGCTACCAACACATTTACAGCAGGTGAGTTCTCTGGCGACCTCTGGTAATGATGGTTGTGTCATGTTGATCGGTTTCAAGGATGCTTCACCCATCTTCCATCCAAATATGAGTACAGACGGTAGATCCATTATTGCTATTGGGGCACGTTTTTAAAGCAGTGTTGCATAAAGTGTATGCATAAGATGCTGATGGAATACATTCTATGTAGTCGGACGATACCTCAAATCCTTTGAACCTTTACTCATGAAAATGTGAACCCGCAATGACGCTAGGGATGTAAAACTATCCCACCATACATGACCATGAGAAGATTTCTAGCAACAGATATACTTAGACAACGTCGTAGTTATTTGTTTCTCCATACTGTCCCAACATGCTGCAGTCCACATCATCTGGGTGCTGCAGAGCTTTTACTTTGCCGATCCAAAACACAACGTTGGTACGTATCATCCTTCCCGGTAAATGCATACAGAAAGGGACGGAGAGCGCAGTCCTGTGGCCCCAATGATGTTGATAGCTGATGAACTGGTATCCATTGTTCTGTTGCTTTTCGTATCCAGATCCCGATGTCATCCAGCAAAGTGCTGGCATAGTATACAAGTATGACTACTATGTCAGTGTCAATGGCGTATATGGTGATACGCTTAATGTCTATGTGCTGTGCTGCATATATCGCATCGCGTGTCACATTCTTCATGGTTTGAAATGAGTTGAACTATCGACTGGACACCTGACGATAATACACATACGCTCTTCTGTTCATCTAAGAATCCACCAGAAAGAAACAAACAGACGCCATCTATCATATGATCTGATGCTTCAGCTTCCCAAGACGTGCAAATAAAGTCTTGTAATTTCATTTTGCTGCGAGACACTTTCATGAAGTCATACAAAACTGAGCGTTTTCTATGGAACCAACAACATCATATTCCTTGTGTACTTGTTGAGAATTCCTGCGTTCTCGTTCCCCACATTTCCGACTGTCCTTATGGTCATACCGGTCACCTGGAAAATGTATATTATCACAAGTTTCGGGGACTATGCTTATCACTTTCCGTAGGATCGAACATTGGTATACAGCAAATGTCTCTCCTGTGAATGCGTGCTTCTGAATGAAATACATAGAATCTATGATTAAAGCCGTACTCTTATTCGATTGTGGTAGTTTTTCTTCCACTTTTATTTTAGTTTCCTGTAGCATGGAATTCAACCAAGTAGCTTTGTTGCCATGTCTCATTGATCCATTGATCTAACTCACAGATTCTCTGCTAATTAATAATAATACAAACCTAAGACATTCCACCACCACCACCACTATAGATAAACTAACCTAACCTAATAATTGAAGTAATAAGTCTAAACACAAACATACTTCAGTTTACTTTCACTACTACTACACTTAAATAGCCCACATACCATCAACACAACTGTCAATTCTAAATATAAATCTGTCTTCTTAGCGCATATATAAAATGCATATAATCTATCAGTAAGTTATCATTGATTGGAGAGCAGCCATCAACTGAAGACATGGCATAAATGAAGAGCATTGCATCCAGCTTTCTGATTTGCTATAAGCCTATTATATATTGCGCCAATCAGACCAACGATAAGCGTGCCACAATGACCAATGGATGGGCTCAATCAAACACTATTATTTAGGTGTGAATCTCTTAATGTCTTTGATAGATTTACAACCTAACAATCATTCTGTTGAATATGTTGAAATTAATTTGACTGGGAGCTCTTGATGCCGAAGATCCAGTCAAATTAGTTTAAAAAAATCCAATAGGTTACTTGTATAATTACCATGAAACAGGGAATTCATAAATATTAAAACAAGGAAGATTTCTCCAACACTCGCGTCATTGACATATTTTTCAATCAGGCCGCCATGAGGTCAAAGGCTTCTATGTTTGAAGGAATGTTGCTGAACATTGTTGATATTGTGTTTTAGCGTGTCACCCTAAAATTGTCACAAGTTTTCAGGACCCCACGGGCAAGCATCCACTCATGTTTGGATAAGTAGACCCAGAGTTATTGAAAGCTCACTGCTGTGCAGTACTGCTGACATTACTGTACCCTGCATCATGGGGAACATAGCTTTCCAGTCCTTCTGGAAGGTATTGATTTGTAGATCAAAGATACCCTTGGTAAAAAGACTACGTTTATACAATGCAACCTGAGTATCCTTGATGATGTATAACTGTAACAGCTGGGCAAAAGCGAAGAAGGACTGATTGCAGTTGTAGGATGTTTCTACTACTACAGCCTCAGAGTACAGTAATCATACAACATGGAAATCAGTGAGAATTAGTTGGTAATTCCACTTTGACAGACCATACATTATATGCTATGTTTGTGGCACACCTAGTATAACTTTGTCTCTTCATCAGTCTGTCATTTAGACTTTTTACATTTCTGAAGAAACTGTCTACATCACGACTATATGAATAGCATGACGGACCTATTTATTATTCATGGAGGTGTGAAATTTGTCAATGTACAGGGCAACCAAAATCAGCAGGTGTCAGTTTTGACACTTTGCCCAGCAACTACATACATATAATTAAAACAATCAAAATGACAGGACCATTTTTCAGACACCGCCAGTCGTCATTAAGACCACAGCATGATACATATTTGCTAACCGCGTGTTGGAGTGAAACAGGGATCAATAGACTCCATAGATGGCTATATTATCCCCTGATATGTTCAATCATCCCTGTCACTCCCATCTCAATCGCCTGCATCCGAATCCATATTGTCAGCCAGGGTGTGTATGAGCAATGCACATGAACATTTGTCCTCTTTACCATCACATCTACATGCAAGACAACTAGGTACCTGTGATCTTTTACACGAACAACTGTCTAAGCATTTGCTACCAACACATTTACAGCAGGTGAGTTCTCTGGCGACCTCTGGTAATGATGGTTGTGTCATGTTGATCGGTTTCAAGGATGCTTCACCCATCTTCCATCCAAATATGAGTACAGACGGTAGATCCATTATTGCTATTGGGGCACGTTTTTAAAGCAGTGTTGCATAAAGTGTATGCATAAGATGCTGATGGAATACATTCTATGTAGTCGGACGATACCTCAAATCCTTTGAACCTTTACTCATGAAAATGTGAACCCGCAATGACGCTAGGGATGTAAAACTATCCCACCATACATGACCATGAGAAGATTTCTAGCAACAGATATACTTAGACAACGTCGTAGTTATTTGTTTCTCCATACTGTCCCAACATGCTGCAGTCCACATCATCTGGGTGCTGCAGAGCTTTTACTTTGCCGATCCAAAACACAACGTTGGTACGTATCATCCTTCCCGGTAAATGCATACAGAAAGGGACGGAGAGCGCAGTCCTGTGGCCCCAATGATGTTGATAGCTGATGAACTGGTATCCATTGTTCTGTTGCTTTTCGTATCCAGATCCCGATGTCATCCAGCAAAGTGCTGGCATAGTATACAAGTATGACTACTATGTCAGTGTCAATGGCGTATATGGTGATACGCTTAATGTCTATGTGCTGTGCTGCATATATCGCATCGCGTGTCACATTCTTCATGGTTTGAAATGAGTTGAACTATCGACTGGACACCTGACGATAATACACATACGCTCTTCTGTTCATCTAAGAATCCACCAGAAAGAAACAAACAGACGCCATCTATCATATGATCTGATGCTTCAGCTTCCCAAGACGTGCAAATAAAGTCTTGTAATTTCATTTTGCTGCGAGACACTTTCATGAAGTCATACAAAACTGAGCGTTTTCTATGGAACCAACAACATCATATTCCTTGTGTACTTGTTGAGAATTCCTGCGTTCTCGTTCCCCACATTTCCGACTGTCCTTATGGTCATACCGGTCACCTGGAAAATGTATATTATCACAAGTTTCGGGGACTATGCTTATCACTTTCCGTAGGATCGAACATTGGTATACAGCAAATGTCTCTCCTGTGAATGCGTGCTTCTGAATGAAATACATAGAATCTATGATTAAAGCCGTACTCTTATTCGATTGTGGTAGTTTTTCTTCCACTTTTATTTTAGTTTCCTGTAGCATGGAATTCAACCAAGTAGCTTTGTTGCCATGTCTCATTGATCCATTGATCTAACTCACAGATTCTCTGCTAATTAATAATAATACAAACCTAAGACATTCCACCACCACCACCACTATAGATAAACTAACCTAACCTAATAATTGAAGTAATAAGTCTAAACACAAACATACTTCAGTTTACTTTCACTACTACTACACTTAAATAGCCCACATACCATCAACACAACTGTCAATTCTTAACAACTCCAACTATCTCAACTTTATATTACAGTGATGAGCTCTTCCCTGACTCCCACCCACCCTCAGTAGCATACAAAAGTCCTATATAATAATAAACCACTCCAAACTAAATTTAAATAAAATGAGATAATGATGTAATTAGGGAGTATATGTATAATATATGTTTATTTAAGTCAGTAAATATGTATGTGTGTATGTAAATATTAATGCCATACATGTGTTTGAATGTCGTGTGTTTTATGTTTGTGCACATGTGGCATATATCTATGTAAAGATCAAAGAAGGGACAGCCCGACCCACCCACCGCTTAATGGAAGACATATATATTAAATACATGTATATATGACATATATATCAAAGTTTATGTCTGGACCCCACAAAACATACCAAGAAAGTCCTGGACTTCCTATTATTGGCCCTGATATCTCTAAAAACAATGATTTTAACCAAATTATATGTATTTGAACCATTTTATACCTTCACGTTTCTAGCTTAGACTTCCAATAGCATTACCCAAGAAGTCCCAGACTTCCTGTATTTAGAAGTTTGTTGAAACCCTGGTATGTGTGTGTGTGTGTGTGTGTGTGCGTGCGTGTATATATATATATATCCCGGAACCGACGGCAAGACCACAACGAGAATTTTCACTATTTCTCCCCCTCTCCTGAACATGATCCCGGATTCCTCCCCTCCCTGTTAGAGCTAGCGCCCGAAAGACAGTTTGGTGAACAACAACAACATCATCATCTAAATAAGAAAATTTATGAATAGAATACACAATTCACGGAAACGTCATACATAATGTTGTTTTGTGATACATCTACTTTATATAGTTAATGTATTGGCATTAACTGGATAATTACATATTTCCAATAAAGCAAGAACAGTCCTTAACACTAAAATTATACAAGTTATCTTCCAATTTTCATATTATTAAAATGTCTAAATAAATTTAACCTACTTAAAATTGTAGCGTCTTGTTTTTAAAAACAGTCCTCTAGTATACTTTCGCTCTTGTGGCGTAGCGGCTTGTAGGTTGCGCATTGGCCATCATCATCATCGTCATTCAAATTCAAAGTTGTTTATTTTGCGGCAATATAGTATATGCACAAAGTCAGAATATGTAGTCCGTCAAAGGCTAAGACTATAATCGGATGGACCCCTTACACTAAAGGGAAACACCAGACCTTCTATACTACTTTTAATAATTCGTATGCGCCCCCTCTCTAGGATAATGAGTAGACAGAAAAAATACAAGCTAGTTCATAAATTTATTTACAGGACTGACAAGGAGCTACTAAACCTCAATGTTCATATCTCCAACAGACAGAGAAGAAATCTATAACATTCTAATGCAAATTAACCCGACTAAAAGTGCAGGTATTGATAATTTTAAATGGAAAATCTTTAAAGAGTGTATCACAGAAATACTAACACCACTAAATCAGAATCAGAATCAGAATCAGAATATTTTATTGGCATGAATCTACATACATATAGATATAACCAAACATTAAGTGACGTGAAATATGTACATGACGGACAGAATATGAGCATATGAATATATAAAAATATATATGTATATAAATATGCAATCTATATTATTGACTATTTACAGAGCACTGGAAGTTCCATTATCCTATTGAGCGTAGAGCGTATTTATCCCAAGAATATGGCTTGGTACTCCCAAAACGAAACGCAGTGGGTCCGTAGGTCTACTGAAGTCATGGATGGTTGAGAAATACTAATTAATTATTTTGGAGAAAACTGCTCACACTAACCCTTTTAACAACCAATGAAATGGTAAGTGGATTCATTGAGGTGCGTTCAGGTACAATCTTTGTTTGATTTGATTTTATTCTCTTGGTAAATATTACAAATTACAATATGATAACAGGGAGTCCACTGGAGACTGTGCCTATTAGCTTGTGGACCCCTGACATAGAAAAACATACAAATTACACATGCTTTGACATAAGTAGACATAAGGCATTATGACAATATATTATACATAACTACAGACAAATAATATAGGATTTGACATAAAAAAGAAGAGAAAAAAAAAGACAAGACATTTGACAAACATGGTTCACTTGTTTTTGATTGTTTTTCATACTGTGGGTAACATATTTCACTCATTGGAATGGGTTATGGGATGAGGGGGGGGGGGGGGCTGTGTGCTGGGGTTCATCCTGTTTCTATTATTATTATTATTATTATTATTATTATTATTATTATTATTATTATTATTATTATTATTATTATTATTATTATTATTATTATTATTATTATTGTCTATCACCTTCTTTCCCTAGAGGAAAGAGAGTAAATGTGACCATGTGAATCTGTGTGCGAGTCTATTTCTTAGTGTGTCTGTCATGGCTGGGTTTCTTAGAGCTCTTAGATATGATCAAGTTCTGGATCTGTGTATATCTTGAGGAGTGCTGGTCCAATTTGACTCAGATTTTAACACAGAAGCTGCACACTAGCTGAATATTCAGAAAAGCCCCCCCCCCCCCGAGAGTTGTTGGTGGTTTAGCCACCCACAGCCCCCGGTCAAGTCCTCTTCAAAACATTCAGCAAGAGGAGCTATGACCCTTGGGATGTGTTTTCTGTAAGACCCAGGAGCCAGACATTCACATATAATATAATATAATATAATAAAATAAATTAAATTAAATATGATTATGGTTAATGATACAGTAAAGATAACAATGGCCAACATGATTCTAGCAACAAACTGTTTTGATTATGACGAAAGTAATCTTCTGCACACATTTGGAATAGAAGACATTGCTGCCTTATACAGAAAATTCTCCCACAAATCCCACTAGGTCCAGAATATTCAGCAGCACCTTTTATTTTATGTAGACGATATGTCAAACCGGAGTGTAGAGGCACGGCAAGAGCAGTAATATCAATATTGTTAACAGGTGGTTCTTCATGATGAATTGCTGGCAATTGCTGTGTTGTCCGGGCGCATCAAGTTGCAGTAACTAATAACTGAGTGAGGTCCAATTACTCGATTTAGGACTTATTAATGAACCTTTGTTTAATAATATGTTTGTAGGAATTTTGACTAATAATCTGTGTACGTGTGTTCGTGTCTGTGTTATTCCAGAGTTTTGTAGCTTGAAAGGATGGTTTTTGTTTTGAGATTTCCATTCTATTGTATTCTGTGTGAAAGTTGTGTCTAGATCTGGTGTTGTATGAGTGTATTTCAGTGTTTAGGTTAAAGAGAGAAGACAGTGAATTTGGTATATTACCTTTTAAAAAATCTTTTATTATTGTATATAATGGGAGATTACCAATATCTTCTAGTTTTAATAAATTTTCTGTCTTATTTGTGCAAAAAGTTTAATGGCTTGCTTTTGAAGTGATTTTAGTCTTGCCAGTCTGATTTTATATGTATTAGTCTAAATAGTGTTGCAATAAGTAATTTGTGGGAGTATTAACATGCAATATAGTGTTTTTAGTATGTTAGGTGGTAAGTATGACTTAAGCCGTCGCATGATCCCAATGTTTCTTGCCACTTTAGATGTTACAATCTCTATATATGTTTCTCCCAGGTTAGATCTTTATCCAGGTAGACACATACGAATTTAGCAAACTCTGCAATCTGCAATCTCTCACTCTCCCAGGGTGTATTCCCATCTCATTTAAAATAGCATGTGAATCACCTATTTATAAAGCTAAAGATCCATCTGACTTTATTAACTATAGACCTGTCTCAGTACTCCCGCTTTTCTCAAAACTTCTGAAAAGGTTATACTATAATAAAATCTTTAACTACGTAAACAAAAATTCAATCATCTACCAATCTCAGTATGGTTTCAGAGAAAAACACTCCATCATGCTTGCCATTGTGGACAAGATAGAGAAAATCTCTAAGTCGCTAGAAAAAAAAGAGCATACGTTAGGTATATTCTTGGATCTTTCCAAAGCATTTGACACCATTGACTATGCAATATTATTTTAAAAAACTGTCACATTATGGCATAAGAGGCATCGCTTTGGATTGGATTCAAAATTATTTGACTGATGGGACACAATGTGTGCAATTTAATGGATCTCTCTCAGGAAATAATAAAATTAGTCCGCGCGGTGTCCCTCAAGGTTCAATTCTTGGACCACATAAGTGATCTACCTAATGCCAGTAACCTACTATCACTAAATTTATTCGCGGATGATACCAATGTTTTTGGCCAGCATAAAGATACAAATACCCTATACAAAATTACAAACAGTGAAATGGAAAAAAATTATAAATTGCTTTAAAGCTAATAAATTATCAGTGGATGTCAGCAAAAGCAATTTTCTATTATTTACAAGATATAATCAAGTAAACGCAGAGTTTGCTCTCCCAAAACTCTACATAGACAATCAAGAAATACAGGAAACTGAATATGAAAAATTCCTAGGAGTCAATTTGGATAAACAACTAAGCTGGGAGAAGCATATATAGAGACGATCGATACACATATCCAAGGTAGCGAGGAATATTGGTATCATGCACAGACTCAAATCATATCTCCCACCTGATATTCTAAAAACTCTATATAGCACATTAATACTTCCGCACATCACATACTGCAAGGCTATCTGGAGCAACACACATCAAACTAAATTAAAAAACTAAAATCACTACAAAAGCAACCTGTTAAACTATTCTCACAAGCAGCAAAGGGCCAAGATACCTTTAAAACTAACAAAACTCTAAAACTTGAAGACATTGGAAAGGTTCAATTATTTACTATTCTAAGAGACTACCACAATGGCAGCTTACCCACATCATTATCCGATATTTTTACACCCAATACAGACATACATACTCACAACACACGAACAAGTTATAACCTATATGTCACATATCACCGAACAGAGGCAGCTACATGCACACCATCCCATCAGGCAATACAATTATGGAATAACACAGATGCAGACACGTGGGCAAATTCTCACAACAAAGTCATTCAAAAAGTACATAAAGACCAAAATTATTGAGAGCTACTAGAAGCCAGATTACTAAAACACACACCAGAAACCCTTAATGACCAAAAAAAGGACTAATTTCCTATAATGTAATGAATGTTCTGTTGGCTCTTTTGGGATAAATTTGAACTGCCACTGTTGCTGCCTGTGACAGTAACAGACTACAATTGAATCGGCTGCAAAATACTCAATGATTTCACTGCACTTGACTGAAATTAAAATACTGAATTCTTAAGGGTTAAAGGTTTAACCACTGCCATGGCAGCCATCTTCCAAGACAGCGGAACCTATTTATAGTGGCCACTTGCTTTCTGGATCCAGGAGGTGATGGTCCTTTAAAGCAGGTTGGCATAAGATCCCAGGTCCTGAAAAGTCGCTGCCCTGTTGTTTTACAATCCACTACCCATATTCCTAAATCTATGAAATAACCAATTTTTAGTGACATATTATTTTTTTTTTATGGAATATAAATGTGGTCTCTGTAGACGGGTTCTTCCGCTGTAGCGCACCCTGTCAACAGGACAACAAATATGTAAAAATATGTACATGTACATGATGTATGAGTGTTGATGATAATAATAATAATAATAATAATAATAATAATAATAATAATAATAATAATAATAATAATAATACATGATAGTAATAATGATAATAAAAAACCAAAACATGTAAATAATAGTACTGGTATTGTCATTGTTATTGTTATTATTAAATATAATGATAATAATAATGCGACAATAATAATAATACTAAAAATAATAATAATGGTGGTGACAACAATAATTACACATGATAATAATAATGATCATTATAATGATAATACCGATGATGATGATAGTAATAATAACAATAATAATACATGTAAATAATAGTAATGGTGTTAATAATATTTTTGTTGTTATTGTTGTTGAGCATAATGGTAATAACAATGCGACAATAATGATAATAATGATAAAAGTGATAATAATAATAATAATAATAATAATAATACATGTAAATAATATTAATGGTGTTAATAGTGATATTATTATTATTGAGCGTAATGATAATAACAATGCGACAATAATAATAATAATAATAATAATAATAATAATAATACATCCACCGCCCCTCTCCTCCCCACACACCCCATTAATGTAAAATATTCTGTCGTAGGTCATGTCTTCACACGTAATCTGTTTAAATGTAAACATAATTCATACATGTATTGTATCGTACTCTATGTCATTTGTAATATAAAATATCCATGTACATGTATATAAATGTTATATGTATAAACATAATATTATAAATTTATGCTATATGTCAAGGGTCCACCGCATCATAGGCCTTGCCTTTGGTGGATGCCTGTATTGAATTGTTAAATTATTTACCTATATGGAAATAAAGAATCCTGAATCTTGAATCTACTTTGTATACAATGAATCTACAGACCGTAATGTTTTCAAAAATATAATTGTAAGCTCTGTGCTCAAACATATATCTTTGTCATTTATATATGTGATACATTCGTTAAAACTCTATACCTGAATGAGCCATATGATGTCATAAGTTGAACGTTTTTCTCGCTGTCATCCAACGCGATCTCAATAAAATTGTGCATTGCACTTTATAAGGGATTTCTCTTCAGCGGTGTTAGGAATATATAAACTATATTTGCAGAAATGTTGAAGAATATATAATAACAGTCCTTTGTTTGATTTCTCTGATGGTGCCGATCTTGACATCAAGTTTTGATCTTGAGATAAATGAATGACGTGATAGTATAGGCATATCAATATAATTTCCACTTTTGAATCAACACTCTCACTGGTGCTACAGCAGATAATGTTATTAAAGTTTCATCTATTAATATCAGAGTTTAAATAGTTCTTACATACAGCCAGTACATCTTTAGCTACTTATGGGTTCATAATGGCCTTAAAACTTCCTGAGATATTGTAATATTCATGTAATTGGCAGGTATCTTCATAGAAAATGGCCATCTTAATATTTGGCAATTAATGTATGAAAATAATAAATATATTCCATAAATTTGCGATAGGGTGATAAATGTCATAATCTCTCAATCTGTACATATATAAATGATGTCGATAGTATTATCACCGTTAGAGATATCACCATCCAAATGCACGCACTCCTGTCTTCTGAGTTATCATGGTTCTTGGTGGACAGGATTCAACCTATGACGGCATACAGTTAATTAACTCGCAGAAAATTATAGCAACACCATTTTAATCGGATTTATACATAACTGTTGTAGGAAAGTTTTACACAGTAGCTTAAATATGGGCTCTACTATAGAACTGCGTGTTTTATGCAAACGATGGTGATCCTTCTTGTTTTCCCCTTTAAATAGACAGTCACAATATTTAACATTCATCATTATCAACCTCATTGTGTTTTCAGGACTTACGCCTTAGGCTTCTTTTCATAGGATTTCATAGGATAGCACTGTGGACTCGAGGCTTATTCAGCCTCTATGTCCGCCGTAAAGAGGCAGAGAACCGTGAGCATTTCATGCTGAGATGTGAGACACTGAGTAACATCAGAGAACAGTATAGATCCACATGAATGACCAGTAACTAGTGGTGTTCCTCAGGGGACGGTACTAGGACCTATCCTCTTCCTGCCTTATATCAACGGTCTGCCAGAAGTGGTCTGGAACAGCCAAGTTCGTCTATTTGCGGATGATTGTGTCCTGTACCGTGAGATAACATCCTCCATGGAATAAGAGACACTCCAACAAGATCTAACAGCAGTAGACAACTGGGAAGCTAAGTGGCTGATGGAGTTTAACACCAAGAAATGCTTCGCAATGAGAATGGCACATGCCAAAAGCCCTCTCACATATAACTACACATTGCATGATAAAGTCCTTGAAGTAGTACAAGAAAGCAAATATTTAGGTATAACAATATCCAATGACCTGACATGGAAAAAACACATAAACAACATGGTTGGCGAAGCCAGCAAGACCCTAAATTTTCTCTGTCGAACAATACGCATTGCAAACGGCCACACCAAATCCCAGGCATACAAGGCATTAGTCCATCCAAAGTTGAAGCATGCCCCGGGCGTGTGGGACCCACACCACAAAGTTTGGACAGAAGCCATAGAAAAAGCTCAAAATAGGGCAGCTAGATTCGCCATTAGAAGATAGCATAACACCAGCAGTGTCACCGAAATGAAGAACACCCTTGGCTGGCACCCCCTCCAACTGAGGCGCAAAATGTGCCGCATAGTGATGTTATACAAAATTCAGTTTGACATGGTGAACATAAACTTATCACCATCACTAGTGCCAGACAACCAACACCTAAAAACAATCACTATCTCCAATTTATCGTTCCACATGCCAACAAGGTCTTCCTTAAATTCTCATTTTTTCACCAGATAATCAGAGATTGGAACGCCCTGCATGGTTACCTCCTCTATCCTGTCGGTGCACCCTCAGTTGATCATTCAATCTGAGGCTGTACAAGGCAATGCAACCATACAAGCTATGCTTTTAATCTTTTAACTTTTCTTTCTTTCACTGCACATTTCCCCTTCATTATGCACTTTTTGGTTCTTTATACTAAAATCCCATGCGCAGCACATAATCCTCAAGTTTATGAGGGTGTGCCAAGAAAATTGTTGAAGTTGAAGTTGAAGTACATGGATTGAAGTGTCTGTTGCAGGAACATGACTTGAGTAACCTTCTAGATGATGCATCCTACTTGATTCATATGCTGATTGATGTGACACATGGGAGTTTACCAACAGAACTCCATGTAGACTCCCTTCAAGGAAAGGTGGCGAAGATCAGTAGAGATTTAATATACAGATTGTACTGGCTACAATTACTCAATGATCAAGACAACAACTAAAGCAATTGGAACGTGACTGGGGGATGGTTGTCAGATTGCAGCTGCCGAGACTGTATATAAAGTTACAACAGAGGATAGGGATCATGGATCCCATACAACAAGAACCTTGCTTCTTTGCAAGGGTGCTTCCAATCAAGGGAGGAATGTCCAGTGCAAGAAGAGACATGCACAGGCACAAAGCACATAAGGCAGTATATTATTAGAAGTAGCATTTATTATTTATGTATAATTACTTTTATAGGATTGATATATTACAGGCACCGGGTTGCAATATATTTTCAATGGCGGTAACTATGGTATGGAGTATGATTGGTTAATTGTACAGAAATGTCATCATATGGGTTGACACATAATTTATGCTTTTTGGTTACAGTTGATGATGGGAGAAGTGGTATGTGACATGGTGGGTAACATGTGACACTATTTCCTGATATGCCGGGACGGCAACACATTACAAAATATGGAAAGCACACATACATGAGAACATAATGGGATGGACCGGAGGGTGGGGTGTGTGTGCGTGCGTGCGTGCGTGCGCTTTTTAATGTTTATGACGAGACTGGAATTAGATGATGTCATGGTGGCGCGAGGGTACTGGCGGTAGTAGTGCTTAGTGATAGTAGTGGTAGTCATGGGAGGTAGTGGTGGTGATTGTTATAGGAAATGTTTATGCAATGACTGTGAAGTTTACAATGCATGTCTGTAAGTGTTAGTATTTGCCTATAATGTATTGCTTTATAGTTTTCCTGTAACATTTCTGTGCGAGTATTTGTGTTTGGACATCTGGTTTCAGTTTCATTCCAGAGCTTGGTTGCAGAAACTGAGATTTTGTGTCTACCTAGTTTTGTCCTGATATATTGGGTGTGGAATTTATTCTTTGATGTAGTGTTGTGTGCATGGACTTGTGTGTTACTCTTGAATAATTTTGATAGGGATTAGAGAGGATATCATGGTGTAGTTGTCTTAGCAATGTGTATGATCGCAGAGTCATAGTATCTGTGAGTTTCAGCATGTCTTCTGTCTTGAAGATGTCTTCACCCTTTGCTGCTTTAGAGAACATTTAAAAACTTTTTTCTGGATCCATTTTAACTGTGTTAGTTTAATTTCATGTGCACCATTCCAGATTATGTTACAATATCCGATGTATGGAAGGATTAGAGTAGAGAGCTTTCAGGTGGCAGGTAAGGCTTAAGTCGTTGGATGACACTGAGTCTTTTGATCCTTTTCACTGAAATTGTTTTAATTTGTTTATTCCAGTTTAGTCTAGGATCAAGATAAACACCCAAAACTTAGTAAATGGGGCTTCCTGGATTTCTTGTTTATTTATATAAAGTTTTGGTATATTTGTTTTTAATTTCTTTGAATTTGTAAAAGCATATAATTGGTTTTATCTACATTTAATGATAATTTATTTATTGCAAACCATGTTGCAACCTCTTCCATTTCTCTATTAGCATTGTTGTATGATCTATGGATATCCGCATCACTGCAGAAGGCATTTGTATCATCTGAGAAGAGAATTAGTGATAGTTCTTTGCAGACAACTGGTAAGTCATTCATATACAGTAGGAACAGTAAAGGGCCAAGAATGGATCTCTGGCGAACACCGTAGGATTAATCTCTTCTTCTTCTTCTTCTTCTTCTTCTTCTTCTTCGTCTTCTTCTTTTTCTTCTTATTCTTCTTCTTTTTCTTCTTCTTCTTCAACTTGCTAAAAAATTCTGCTTGTGCGTGCGTGCGTGCGTGCGTGCGTGCGTGCGTGCGTGCGTGCGTGCGTGCGTGCGTGCGTGCGTGCGTGCGTGCGTGCGTGCGTGCGTGCGTGCGTGCGTGCGTGCGTGCGTGCGTGCGTGTAATTGTATTACATTATTTATGCAGATGGTGTTCTGAGTCTTCTAACCTTCAGGATCATACTCCTTACTGGAGATTGATTTAAATAACACTTTATTATTACGATTCGTTGTGTACAAATCTGTGTACATGTGACGCCCAGTGTTCTCGTGAGGATGTGCGAGTGTATGGGGGTGGGATGGGGTGGGGGTGGGGGAGGGGGTGGAGTAGGATGATTAACTATGCATCGTGTTCTAAGTCTTCTAACCTTCAGTATCATACTCCGTGCTGTAGATTGATTTAAATAACACTTCATCATCACGATTCATTGGCTATGACATCGCAGCAGGCCATTAATCATATACTGTTCTGTTTAACCTCAACATTTGACTTGCCATATTGAGATATGCACTATGCAGTTAGAATTTAACATTTATAACATTTGACACCATGGCTTACGCGAATTGGATGGTTCACACATTGTAAACAGATTTAACACATTAACAGTCATAGAAAACTTACGGATGGACATACAGATGGTGCTGGGGTATGGATGTGCGATTTTATGCCATACAATAGCGCGATATATCACACAGAAAATCGTGTGATATACTAATATATCATATGCCATGGTGTCATGAGACTATATTCTATAGAACATTAAGAAATGTATTTGACTGGAAGCCGTTGTATAGTAAAATATCGCAATATTTTATCATATCGCGATACATCGAAATATAAAGAAATCGTGCACCCCTAATGGGCATGGAAGGGGGTAAATCATTAAATTTGGTCATACATCCTCTTTGTATTACAGACATCAATCTACACATACATACACAGCAATGTGGTCTTTTGAAACCTTTTGTCATAAATGGCGGCCATCTTGTATGATGACGTCATACTCATGAATGGAGGCTTACCAGTTTGTGTCTGTAGCTAAATTTATTCTAAACATAGTGCCCTTACTTTGTGCCAAGCGGCTTGTTGGTATCACATTTGCATAATTATGTGTGTTAGAAGTCCACCGCCCTATAGGCGCTGCCTTAGGTGGACTACCTGTTGTGACATTAAATATGTACAAAAATTAATGTAATAAATAACATTGAATCTTGAATCTTGAATCTATTGCCAAAATATAGACGACGCTTCCAATTACTGAGCTTATACGCCGAGGCATACACGCTAGGTTCTTTCTGACTGGTTAAAAAGTAAACCATAATAGCCATTGCTGTAGAAATGTATCACCATTAGATACTAACGCGTGAATAGCTTTTGATACAACGCTAAAATGACATGGATGTATTATGGGTGGCAAATTCCATCGCTTGAGTGATTAGTATACGATTAGGATAGTTTTCCTTTAAGCTACGGCCGCGTATTGGTGCTTCACAAGGTGGCCGCTTAATACGGACGCGTCTGTACAGTACCGCTCATAAATAAGTTACTTGTTTCCAAAAGAAAAACATAGTTATTAAGAAATGTTCTGTTGATTATTTTGAACATAATTGGATTATATAAGCTTAATGCAGTAATGTCTTATTGATAGTCAGAGAGTTCAGAGATCGATCGATTCCAACACGAGCGAGGTGTGGGTGGAGCTTAGCTAGAGATGGGCGGGGCATAGCTAAAATTGGAAAAGCCCATTATGTTCAAAATATTCATCAGTTCGTTTTATTTTGTTTTGGAAACGTGTTAATTTAATTCAAAGTTGTACTGTCTATGCAAAATAGTGAGTCACTATTCCAGCTGTCCAATTGGTGTGGGCGTGATCGCATGCCCTAAATATCCGATACCAGCATGCCTGGTACGGACTCGTACGCATCAGTATCAAATTTCTCCGCTCGTGGTCTAAAGATCATCGCCTCGTGGAAATCAAATGAGTTAGCGTTACATTTGACTACAATTAGAGTTTTGGGTTTGGTTTTTAAACTGATGCTTGAGCAGAAACGCGTGTAGGATTATTACACTATCCGAATTTAATAGGTATGTTTTAAGATAGTATATTTATCGCTAACCCTCCTCTATTTAAATCGAAATACTGTATAGACATATCGATTATTTTATCGATCCGGTTTAAATATTATAATTATTCAATGTTTAGAAACTAAAGGGAGTTGTTGAAACATATAACTGGAACATTTAATTCATGCCAAATTAGTTTTCAAATATGAAACAACTTACCTGTATGCTTGTCCCAAAGTGAAGAATCTAGGATTTAAATGGTTAAAGTTTTACTAATATGTGTGTTGATCCCTCAACCCATAGCTAGCGGCAGCTGTTTGACATCAAATTCTTGAAAAAATTTTATTTGATAGGCCTATCTTTTAGAAATAATTTCTGACGAGTATGCTTAAAAGGGCTTAGGGGTTTGTTTCCCATGCATGGGGCTGGGTCTGTGATGTGAGAGCGTTCCTCTCCCGCCAATAGATGGGGTTATCGGAGTGTGTCCGCCCAACACCACCCTCTCTCCCCCACCCCATCCCCCACACACCCTTCCCTGGAAATTTGGCTGAAAACCGATTCCCCACATCCTGACTCATAAATATGTACGCAATTACTTAGGTCCTACTTGGTTTGTTTTTACTTTCGCCGCTCCGTAAGTGACAGAATGTATTACATGCGGGTATGTCCGCCAGGTCGCCTGCCAGCACACCCACTCGCCCACCCATCTGCCCATCTGTACACCCATATGTCCACCCGTCTGTCCAACTGCCTGTCTGTGCGTCCGGAGGTGTATTTAAAAAACTTCTGATCCGATTTGGCTCAAATCTTAAAAGCGAAGTCTCAACTGAAGGAACTTGCTGTGCAAGATTATTCTCAGACGTTGGCCAGAATTCGGATTAAAGACCCGGATCGAGATCGTATCAAATTCCAGGATTTATGGATATCTCGGAAACTACTGGCTCAAATCTTAACACAAGAAAGGGTGTAACCGTACTGCTAAGATTCGACAACTTTGAACGTGATACGAAAAATCAGGAAAATACAAAAAAAAATCCAGGAAATCTAAAAACCTTTTACAATGTAACAAAACGGAAGAGCGAGGAACTGCAATCTGTGATTGATCTTGTTAAATTAAAACTATCACTGAGCGCCACATGCATATTGTGATCGCTAATCAAGTATGAAATAGTAGATGTAAACTAATGGACCTTTCCAATTTTAGCTATGCCCCGCCCATTTCTAGGTAAGCTCCAACCACACCTCGATCGTGTTTGGATCGATCCCGGAACGCGTTGACTATCAATTTCCCAAAAACTATACATGTTAGCTGTTAAATATTTTGCGACTAATTTGACTGGGTACTGTTGCTGCCTATGGAACAGAATGTTTATTAAATGGTAAAGACATACAATTCATACAACGTGTCGGACTATTAAACGTTAGAGGCGGACCATATCGAATCACTCACGACGTCATGATTATGACGTCATCCTACACGTCACGTAGATGATTATGACGTCATGTGATCGATGGATGAACTTAGAAAGGTCCATTATCAATGAAAACATTAGATGCATGTGTATCATTCATTATAACAGCCACCCCCTCTCATTTGAAAGTGAGATGCTCTAAGAAGCAATTTTCCGCATTCTGATTGAAATTTCGGCATACCTTAAGCAACTGTAAAATCATTTTGATATTCAATGGGTGGGTTCTGATGACAACCGCACCGACCCAACTCTAGGTCCGCCTTTGTAACCAACTACCATTGCTTGCATTCGATTCAAACTTTACAACAATGGTGCCTAAGTGAGCGGGAAGAATTTCATGAAAGCCAGGATATTGAACCTTGCACTGCAGTGCCCACAATACGGATTTCTTTTTGCAGATTTTATACCCATTGACCATACTTCTCAAGAATCTGAGTGCTGCTAAGCTGGAGCTGTGGAGCATTTTGGAAAAAAATATATCATGTTTCCATGGCAACCATTACTAAAATCGAGAAATATAAAAATTCCAATACCTCAGGATCTAGATGAGCGGTTTTCATAATCTTGCTATCTAAACATATGTTTTAGAACATAGCTTATCGAATACGGCCGTGACCTTGAGATTTAAAAGTGCAGGTCATTGCGAAATACAAGGTCTAGCTACAAATGGATTTATTTTCTAATAAATTCCTGTGAAAATGCCATTATTGGATCCGAAGATTTGAGAGAATATGGATTAGATGCCGTTCTAGAGGACATTAAGTTCAATAGTAGTTGTCATAGCAACGATCACAATATGCAAAATAGTTAGGCATATTGTTAACACCATATGATTTTGACATATGCATAACGCTTTGTTTCTCTTTCTCGATGTGAATCATTAAGAAATGCGTCTGTTCAATGTGAATGCTGAGGATGCCATTGTCTGATTTGACATCCTGATATTTGCTTTTATCGTCAGTGCTAGTAGGATCATGGGTTGCTGGACTCTATTGTCATCTGGAAGTAGAACTGTCTGCAGATCCAAACGTTAGCGTGAAGTTTCACATCAAAACATCCATGCGAAAGATTACTTGAAGGGATGCTATGCTAATCTCATCTCATGCTGTATTGTACTGATAGATTGAGGTTTATAGATTCCATATCATTCATATCCTGCCACACACCCTTATCTGTATAACAATTATCTGCTTTGTAATATCACCTACATGCTGAAAAGTGATCGCCACCATTCTGTCTCCTCAACCGATTGGGTGTGATGTCATGTGAGTGTCAATGCATTATACTCTTTATTATACAATACATATCTCGTTGAATATTTTGAAACTAATTTGACTGGAAGCTGTCGCTGACTATGGCAGCAACAACTTCCAGACAAATTAGTTTCAAAATATTCAATAGCTTACCTGTATGATTGCTTTTATACCACATTGCTAAACTGTAGGTGGCACCTCTATGACTGAGTGTATATACCGAGGGAGACACGCTAGGTTTTTCTGATTGGTTGGAAAGCAAATCATGACCGCCATTATAGGCTGTAGAAATTTATCAACCTTTAGCTACTAAATCCTGGATATCTATCGTTGTCGGCATGATAAAAAGCTAAAATGTCAGGCATAGATCATGGGTGTCAAATTCTATCACCTGAATGGTTAGTATAAGATACGGTGAGATTTCTTTTAAGATGACTATCTGCATAGTCATCCACTCGCAAATGACAGAGAAGATCTGAGCTGCCACTGTTTTACTTTCTTCACCAGTCTAATTGTTGTGGTGAAATTTGTGAACTTGAAAAGAAAAGAAAACCTGCTCTCCCTGGAGATGTGTCGTGGCTATGCTGAACAGTCGAATGCGGTGCAGATAAACAATTTAAAAACATTATCTTAGGGACCTGTGATTCATAGGTAGGCAGGTTGCCTGATTATGTCTGTTGCGAGTAGAGGGTGTATTAGTGACTTGCAGGCAGTTGATGACAGCTACCATTAAGATTGCAGAATAACATTTATGGCTCTAAATACTGCCCAAACTGTAGCTTCAACTAGCAGTGAAGCCCAGGATAGCTATCAGTGCAGGGTCTAGGCGACCATAGCAGAGGAGCATACAAGGGACACAAAACATAACTTCTTCAGCACACTGCTGCCAAGGGTAAAATATGGGTTTATAATGCTGTGCAACCTGATTACAAGCCTGTATATGAAATTCCTAACTCTGCTGCAGATATTACTTGAAAAGCTTACTAAGAAGGAACTAATCCAGAAACTAAACCAATTTTAAGTGTTGGGTACATATGACGAGGTTGTAAGATTTCGTAGATCAGCTGCTCACGTATCGAAACCACAAATCAGCAGAGGTTTAACTCCCAGCGCAGACCCAGATGCAAGTTTATTTCAAGAGATTGAAGATAATTTTGATTTGGATATATCCAGTCAGAATGGTTTGTTGTCTATACATATACCTGATATGCTGCTCACACAAGTGTAGCCTCCGGGCATGCGTGCAGGTCTGCTGGATGTTTCCGTTCCGTGGTACCACAGGTGCATGGTGTGGTGGGGCAGGACGGCTGTTTAGCTGCGGATCTCAGGGTTGCGGATCCGATGTTACACCAGATCATACAGAAACTGACTTCGAGAGCTGGTGGAACCTTCATGTTCCAGTGGGACCGTGCGACCATCGTCGCCAAAGTTGAACCTCACTGTCTCGTCCACGCTGTTGGTGTCACCGGTGTAACGGTTCCACGGCTCCATTTTATGACCGGGAGATAATACTAAAAATACATACAATAATTAATGAGGTAACAGTCAAACAATCGTACTCGTTTGCTGCTACCCGGGTGGAGATCTATGGGGCTGGGTTGACGACTCATCATCGTGCTCCTCACTAGAGGTGCCTCGTAGAGTAAGATCCGTGAGGTATCCCCACGAAGGAGGGTCCTAGGGTGGCTACTTAGCTAGTTGAATATAAACCAAATTAACCCCCACAGAACATCATTTTGTTGCAAGAGAAAAGTGCCTCATGCGGGCCTCTGTCACAGGAAAATATCCTCAATGCTGAAGCGGAGGAAGTGAGATGGCAAAAAGGGCCACTCTCTTGTTAAAACCAAATATGTAAACGAGTTATCCTAGTGAAGCCATATGGTTGTTATGATGCATGCTGTTTTACGTGAAGGTGGGGCGGATGATTTCTGCAGAATTCAACACCGCCATCTTATGTAAGCTCCAAAATTCTGTGTTAGGAGTTGCCATTTTTATTTATGCGGGCCTTCTGCTAATTCCTACCCTAATCTTTAGTTGTTGGGTCCAGGTATAGTTTTAGCCACAATTGGCAATGTGAGCTAACTCTTTTTAACGTATAAATCTGACGGGTGAGAATGTTCGGTGACCATGAGGCCACCCTACGAAACATCCCCCTCAGTAGACGCGTGCATACTTGTCATGAGATGAGAGCTCCAGAATCCTATAACGATCCTGTCACCATTAGGTCATGACCACACATAACATCACAAGGACAAATAACGGTACATAGGCGTTTGAAAAGCTCATTCAAGTTTTAAGGTGGGGACAAAGATACAGCTATCCAACAATAGTGACCTTCCCTGGAGGGCGTGATGGGTTCCAAGACCATACCCAGTCACTGGTAGAGCTAGATGGAGACCTGAATCCTTTCCGTCACCAGTGTGTCGGCTATGGATTGTTACTGATCCGAATCCGGGGAGCTAACATTTACATTTCGTTAGGGTTATGGAAAATCACCCAGAGATGCACTGCAGTCCAGTAATTGATTATATATATTCTTAGCAGTGCTTCCTACTTTGTTGGGGTTTTCTAACTAACCAGTATCTGTGGATACATGGGAGGGGGTGGATGGGTTGGGTGGGGGAGTTGGGCGTGTGTGTGTGGTGGGTGGGGTGTGGGTGTGTGTGGGGGGGGGAGGTGTATGCGGTGATCGTCTCTTTATTTCTAGCCACTCTGGAACCCCAATAGTTCCAGAGCTAACTCTAAATAACGTGGCAGAAGGCGTTCCAGACAATTAATATGCCTGACTGCTGGTGGAATGTAGACAGAGACAATTACTCATAATGGAGGCCTTAAGGTAAATGGCCAATTTATACAATCTACCCAGAGTGCAGTGTTACATATCCGCTACTCTGGAAAAGAGACTTACACAAAATGTCTCTACTGAGTAATCGTTCCTATCGAGCTAGCACAGTCTAGGTTTAACCGGCAGCATGCCATGCTCGCATAGTGAGAACATGAACAGCGACCTCAGTGAAAAATTGATGCTGTGTGGGGAACAGGATGGTGCGGTTGCTGTTGCTGTATAGTGTAACCTAGTGATACTGTTGTCCAAGAGCTTTTATAATAAACAAAACAATTTACCATGGACGGCTGCTGCCATATCACTATCTTCGTAAAACACAGTAAATACAGTGCAAAGAATGTCACTCGACCTTACGGTGCTTAGGAGCACGAAAAAATGAGGATAATATATGCATACTAATAATAAACTATAAAATGCGTTTTCAAATGACCGGGACGTATCTATTAATCATCAGTACCTGCTACATAAAAGTAATACAATAATAATATAATAAGACAGAGTACCTATTACTCATTGGTATGGAAGAAGTCCCATATTCACAATAGTTGAAATCATAACACAATCGGAATACGAGATGGCATGATGCGGAAGTTAGCTGATAGGAAAATACTGCAGACACACTACGGATACGGCTCATTCTCAGGAAAAGTGAAGATGATCCTTCGCGGAGGGAGATGGATAGTTGATAGTCAAGTCCACATGAAAAGTTATTAATTTAACTGAGTGGTCTAAAAGTTCCGTACTGGTGGGGAAGTTGAAAAGTGCCCTATAGTTCTTGACGGGATACAAATGAATGCTAATTAATGCAGTTGCATTCTGATGGTTCACAAGGTGAGATGCATCGAACAGCTTACACGATGCATCAAGCAATGTTCCCATAACTTTGGTTGAAAATGTCAAAATGCTAACACATGATGTGCGGATTAATTTTCACCACTGGTTTCGTGGTACGGCAGATCTGGCGGGTTATCACAGAGTTATCACAGAGCACATCACTCACCCCACATACCGGATGATGAGCTACATTGGGGCCAAAAGCCCATCTGCATGAAAGGTCCCTTTGTAGAAGTAGTGACCTGACTTTAAGTTGTTTATTGCTCCCAGATGATATCTTTCCGGGAGCTCCAAAAACTGGCAGTTGCGGATGTGGTGGCTTGTACCCTAGAGAAAACGAGTCAGAAAACTGATTTAAAAATGGTAAAAAGTTTTGGAATCCTTCGTTCATTCTGGTCATGATCGAGACCAAGAACGGCGAGAAAGATGTATTCTAAAATGATTATGTGTACCAACTCAGTACTGTATAAGATGCTTTTTCTGCCCAACGCTAACGCGCGCTGTTACGTAATCTCTGACGCCCCCGCATGCACGATACGTGATCGTCTTACAGACTTTTAACCATTTTAGGTTCCTCTCGTAATCGGCTTTACACACGCGTATCGTCATACCCAAGGGTGGGGGGGGGGGGGGGTTAGGGGGGGGGGGGGGTGGAAGCGTGATTGGAACTTACTCGGCCCAGCCATCCCGTACCCAGACTAGCTAAGATGGTTCATACCTGACCAGTCAATTCACCACCCCCTCCTAGTTTGGCACCTGTGAGTTGGGTGCTCTGTGACACACTAGGCGAGAATTATAGACTTCTCGGGTAGGCGAGTAGCTGAGAGGAGTAGTGACACGAGAGATGCGTAGATTATCAGAGAAAGGCACATAGGCGTGCGAAAGAGTTTTGGGAGGGTGACATATTTTGATTTTGATTTTTGGCCCGGTATTTATTTTTCCGGGTCTTTTCTTTTTTTTTTCATGCTGCGGTGCGTGCTCTTTTTATTTGTTTACTGCCATAATTCGACTAAACAATAGCTCGCAGGGGCATTCTCTTGGGTGATGGATAATTAATTTTCCACCGAGAACGCTCAAGCTCCAACGTACCAGAATCAATTTATATAATAAAAAACGTATAAATATATATATATATATATATATATATATATATAACATGTTAAAAACAGTATATTACGTATGCATGTCGATATATGAGGACATGCATACAGTGCATCCTGTTATTGCGAATCCACATGGATGGCTCTCGCCAACCAATATCTGTCTTGTTATCTGCAACAAGAAGAAAAATAATAAGAAAAGTAATATATTAATAATAATGTTTTTAAAACATTAGAAAGCCATCAGGCGGCCCCAGCAATAGCTAGGATGGCATGATCGGGATAATGATATGTTCGCTGCGGTATGCTGCGTACTTACACCATATAGAGTGTATTTGCATCCACAGCGATTATTGGTGAGACACAGCTATGCGGTAATTAGCATAGATGTGTAGAATGACCGTGGTTAGCCTAGGGACAGGGTTTCAATTTTGAAAACCTTTAATAATAATAAGAATAGCATTTAAAAAATAAACATAATAAGAATAATTAACTTTTCCGCACAACTTAATCAAACATTCTGCTGCATCCGCAACAGTAATGGCCTCAGGTATCGGCTGAAAAGTTACCCCAATGGGTTTGAGTACCACGATCTGCATATGCGGGACATGGTGGGTGAAGTCGCGATGCTGAGATACTTTCAATAACATCTTCCGCACTGGTATCTGATGATGTAGCGGATAGATTTTGAAAAGTTCTGTCTAGTGCATGAGGTGTCAATGTATGTGTGATGTGATGAACTATGGTGGTGCTGGGTGTCTGGTTTGCTTCGGTCGTGGTGGTTGCTGTCATCATGGTGGTCGTCGCGGTGGTAGTGATGGTAGTTGCTGTGGATTCTTGTCTTCGGAATGCGGTGATGAGGCGTGATGAAGTGGTGCTGGTTGTGAGTTTCCAGATCTTGGTGGCCTGGATGAGTCTGCTGGCGGATGTATGTGGAACTGCTCAGATGTCTGGTTGGTGTGCGATGCGGCGTTTCCCCGAGTACACTTTATCCAGTGTAGTGGCCATATAGATAGCGAGATCTATGGATGCAGTGTGAGGAGTGCTGGTTGCGGGTGTTGCCATTGTGACTGTGGTTGAGGTAGTGCTGCACGATGGCGTCATCATGATACTGATTCCCTGGGTGGTTCCCTCATCGATGGTTAAGTCTGGTGGAGACGCGGAACTATCGTAAATGTTCTGTAAAGTTAATGAAAGCCTAAGCACAGTTACTGTTGGTACACTTGTCACAACTGTTGCTTGATGGCCGATGGTTGCTGTTGATGTAGCCAGAACTGGAATGCAGAAGAGTAGGTTGGCGTCTCTTCATTCGCTTTGTCCTGACCATTCTTCCGGTAGGAATCACTTCATGTGGTGTACGAGATTCGAATCTTGGAGCTGTAAAGTCAATTGGCTCGTCTTGTTCCCCGGGTTGAAGATTAACCACGAGAACACGATGCTTAGACACGGAGGCGTGAGTCACTCCGTACCATGTTGCCAAAAACAAATATTTGTGATCTGAACAATATGCGCGTTGAAGAAGATGGTCTCGGTTGATATGTAATATCAAATCTGAGGTGCGGGAAAATCCTTGTTTACACAGCTGTCCGTTGAATAATAATGAAGTGCACAGAAATTTCATCACCATTCTTATTTGAGTTTCTTCTATCAAGCTATCAGACAAAGCCAGCTCTTCTGCAAGAGACATCTTTATTTCCGCAGTGTTGTTATATGCGAAACCGCAAAAGCACCTAACCTATCCTTTCCTATTTTTACACTTTTTCATAACTTTCCTAATGGCCAATTAAAGTAATAAGAAAAATTAATTAAACAGCAGAATTTAGTTTGCGACACGAAAGTAGCCTAATGCCCGATCTTCCCCAGTGTCGAGTTTGGAGGGAAGATGAATTTTCTGTGCACGATCTCCTCCTTTTATAGTCTTTGGTGACGTCACAGGATGGCGGATGACCACATCCAAAAAGTTTGGGGTGAATCAGTCAGTTCCGTAAAAGGATTCTACCAGTTTTATTCTCCTGAAGTCAGATTTAATATTCCTTTCATAAATGGAAGGCAAATATAATTATAGAAATAAAGGAGAATCGCCTACATCTCCATGTAATGGAAAATCGGGCCTCCGATCAACATTAACATCAGGGACTACTTATTCCTGTGGATGCTCACTTTTTAATTGGCGTGAGCAGGTTTCCAAGTTAGATGCTTATAAACTTGCCTGTTCAAATTTCAGGCTGGAATGCCTGACGGGGTGGGGAGAGCGTGATTAGGTCAGCGGTCTATGACCCCAACCAACCACCTCTCGCCTCCTTCATCACATGTGTGATAGCTACATGGGAGGGTGATTCGCGTGTTTATAGTCTTTGATCTAATTTACTGGAAAACGTGGTGCTGATCACGTGGTTTCTTGTTTTGAAAGCACGTGACCGATCGGACTAGGTGTGCCTGTTGCTATTAGCGTTGCTGATTCTTGTAAATTAATGCGAAAAGTTGAAACATGTTTTCCTAAATATCTGTTCCTAGAAACATCGCCCCTATTTGCATGTGTTTTTTTTATCAGCACGCTTCTTTCTTTCCATGTATAGTATATATTATTCCAGCTCTTGTCGATTGTTGAGCGGAACTTGTAGGTAAGAGAGCTTTCTGATACTTCCCTTGTGTGTTAAACTGTTCAAGTTTTGATGCTGCCTCGCTAGCTCGCGCATTAATGATTTATAGTCGCGGGAGAACATTTTAGTTCTCAATCAAAATTATAACAGTTTTTAGCTGACTGTAATCCATTGTTCGGTTTAAACATATCTATTTCTTGGGGGCATCAAGTATACTGACCCCACCAAGCAGGACTGTATTTACTGGGTTGGCAGACTGCCAAGCATCCTCCTCTGTGGGTAGGACTAGTCTTACCACACCTAAACACAAACTTAATTATTACAGTACAACTCGGAAAATGCGTGCCACAGTTTAAACAATTACAATACCATCGTATGGAGATTGTGAAACAGTCATCCTGAGTGTCTGTGTTTCTGTTGAGTTGATGTTGTTTGTAAATACGCATGGCTGGTTTTCTTCGGATGAATCCAGTGCTGTCGTGAGGTGCCAACGTGTTATTGCAGATGGGGGAGAGGTTCTGAGGTGTCTGCGATGAAAACTTTATCGGACATTGAATGTCTTAAAAAGACGGGACAGGGGTACTTAGAGCAGGGGCTGTCGTAACTTGAATCAGACCATGATCGAATTTCACATTCTGTGCCTATCTCGTACTAGCTACCGATGACAGACTGAGGTTATCCGGCTCTCTCAAAAATGAAATCTGTATTTACATGTAAATGAAGTATCTGTCTTTTAGCTGATGTATGTCGCCTCTGAGGGGGGTGTTCTGGCGGCATGTACTGTTGGTGGTTACAGTGTTTTCCTCCTCACCGTATGATCAGTTTTTCATATACCGTGGTGGGAGGGTGTCTGCGGAAAATATTGACGTGTGCTGTTGATGGTAGCGTTCTGTTGTAGGGAAGTCAGGGGTGCTGCGTGATGGGGGAGTATTGCGCAGTGGGCATATCCAGGTTTCTAAGCTGGAGAATGCCGAGTCTGTTGTTTTGCAGAAAAGTAGGGGTTGCGGTGGTTGATGAGCTCACCGCATTTGTGCAGTAGGGAATGTTGCAGAAAATTGTGTCTCCAACTGTTTTTGTTACAAAGGTTAGGTGCATGCTGATATACTGTTGATGGCGTACATAGCTGGTGACGAATACACGGTTTGGTGTAATGGGGTGTAGGATGTTTCTGTTATATTTCCTATAACCGGACGTGTATGCTGTGTTCGCACATAATTGACGTATCCAGCCATGAGGGCAAGTGTGGTTCTGTTGGTTCTGTCGTTTTGTGTCTTTATGTGATGTTCTAACTGCACATGGGGCGGGGGTGGGGTGGGTGGGTGGAGACGGTGGCGAGGTGGTTGTGGAGGTGTGTCTGTGTGTGCCTCGGATGGGGAATGGACATCTCTGGTTACACGACGGTTGGTACTTGGTCATAGTTTTTAAGTACCAGGAAAAATTGAGCCGAGAGTCTACTGAACAGGCCGCCTCCCCACTCACCACCAGCCGTGGGTGGGGATGGCTGTGGTGCAGGAGGCTCCCTCCTCTGAAACAGTAGTGTCTCTCATATCTGAAGATGGACAGTCAACAGACGACGAGTGGAGTGTGAGAGGCATGAGATGTGTGATGTCTGAGCTCGGTGCATAAATTAGGGATGCCAATTGGAGTGGGGGTGGTGTCATGGACGTGACTTGGACGGGTGATGGTTCGGCGATTTTTGGAATTGGACAGGGGGTGCTCCGAGCTATGCGGTTTTCCTGTTCTCCGTAATAGACCTCATCAAGCCTCTTCACTTCCATGCTATATATTATATGTTCCACCCGCAAGAGGCATGGCTTGGGACAGACTCAGCCTCCGCTTGTGGCAATTCTATAATTGGGGTAATAGCATGAGGTGGGTGGGATGGGAAGAGGTCGGCGGAACAACTTTTCCGTCCGCCCCCTTGAACAGTACAAACGAGAAAGTCTTCAGATACGACTTGCCAGACCTGGTAGACATGCTCTGAGGATGGAGAGAGCGAGTACATGGCTCGTCATCGTCCTCAGCATTAGCCGTATGTTCACAAGACTCCTTGCTTGGTATGAGAAGGGTCGAACTATCACTGCAGTGCTCTGCGCTAACGTCGGGAATACCTGTTTCTGTAGACACATCAGTCAGGGTACCAGTGTTACGCGTATTGCCCAGTCTGAGCTCTGGCACTGGGTTGTCGTTAACACACGATTTAAGATGATCGAAGTGGATGACTGAGGTCATGCCATCTGAGGCGCGGATCTGGTAGGTCATGTCCAACTTCTTACCTACTACCACATAGGGGCCTTTCCACTGGTAACTCCGTTTACTCGGCACGTTTGCGTATCGTGAACCCAGACCATTTTTCCCGCCAGTCATGCCATGTTTTCTGATGCTGGTGTGCAGTGGAGAGAGTTTCTCTCACCAGCTCATGGGCCTGCTCTATTCTTTGCTGCATGAGCTCCACATAGAGAGATGGTGAATTTTTCTCGCCTGGAATTCTGGGCATGGCCAGATCCAGGGGTAAGGCTGATTCACTGCATAACATTAACCAAGCTGAGGTATAACCCGTGCTGGAATGTATTGAAGTGCGGTATGCCATGAGCACATATGGGAGTTATAGATCCCAATCACGACAATCAAGGTATGTTTCCTAGGTCAGCATCACTGCGAGGGTTATGTTGAACCTCTCTACCATGTCGTCGCTGTACAGATGATATGGTGTGGTGCATGTTTTGACCACATGGAATAATTTGCAGGGCTCGGAGATCAACCAGCTCTCAAAATTACTACCTTGGTCAGAATGTAACTCATAGGGCATTCCAAAATGGCAGAACACATTGTTTGATTGAACACCAACACTGTGGATGCCTCTTGGTTTGGCAAAGCAAATGCTTCTACCCACTTCATAAAGTAATCTTGCAATACGAGGATATATTTGTTTCCAGCATCCATCATATTCAGGGGACAGAGCATATCAATAGCCACTGGCTCCCATGGTGCACCCACAATTTTAATTTGTAATGGTGCGGTGTGGTGCAGGCCAACAGTGCGTCTTTGACAGGAGACGCATTTGGCGACCCAAGCCTTGACACTATCACATATCCCGATCCAGTGGAATCTCAGTTTGATCTGCTCTATGGTTCTTTCAATGGCTAAATGTCCAGCGCGGTCATGTAATTGTTGGAGTATTATGACCCTATGATGCTCAGGAATTATTATCAAGTTATTTATGTAGAGAATTCCGTTGTTCATGTGGCACTCTCCAAACCTTTGATAATAATATTTGGCCGTGGCTGATAAAGGACTACCATATTCCTTCGAAGGGTGTACCCCTGCCTGGATCCACGCATATATCTTTCATGTCTGTACGTCCGTTGCCTGTTCATGGGCACGCTCCAGCACATCCCAGTCTGTGCACCACAGCTCATGGAATACGGGAGCTGGCTGTGTTGTATGTGCTATTGTGGTGGCCACTTGTGGTTCATCCTCAAGCCTGATTCAGTTCAGGGTGTTGGCATTTCCATGTAACTTGCCGGGATGGTGAACAACATTGAAGTTAAAAGCCTGCAGGGATTTCTGCCACATTGCTACCTATCCCTCCAGATTTTTTAGGTTTCTGAGCCAGCGTAGTGAGGCATGATCTGTACTTAGTGTAAATGGGCGTCCATACTGAAAGTGTACGTGAGTACGTGAACCATAACCCAATACCTGCTCTGTTCCATCTAGTTTGACCTGTGATAGAACAGCGCCAATTCCAAAAGCAGACGCATCAGTGTCTAAGATGAAATCGAGGTTAGGGTTAGAATGAGCAAGAATAGGTGCCGTTGTTAATAGGTCCTTCAAAGCCCTGAAGGAAACCTCACACTCACTCATCGACTCGAAGGGTCGATCTTTTTCAATGATCTGGAACAGAGGAGACGCAATCTCACTTAAGTGACAGATGGACTGGTGATAGTACTGGCAGAGCCCAAGGAAACTTCGCGTATCTGGTACGGAAGTTGGCGTCTGCCAGTTTGCCACTGCTTGAGTCTTAGGAGGTTGAGTGGCTACTCCATCCTCGGATATCACATGTCCGAGAAACTCGACATTCTGATGGAAGAAATGGCACTTCTTGGGTTTGAGCTTTCGGCTGGTGGTATGAAACCGCATTAAGACTTTGTCCAGATTGGACAAGGTCTGCTCAAACGAAGTAACCGCTTGTCAGGTCAAGGGTACAGAACCATCTGCCTCTGGACAATGAATCTAACACCTGATCTATCTGGGGTAACGGATACACATCTTTTACGCTTAGATCATTAAGGCGGTGGTAGTCGATACAGAGCCGCAAAGATCCATCTTTCTTGCCTGCATGTACAATGGGACTGGACCAGGGGATGCTGAGGGCTCTATGATGCCTGTCCGCAACATGTCATTCACTTGTTGATGTGCTTCTCTCTCTTTATGTATGGGAAGATGACGTACCAGCTGTCGTACAGGTTGGTTGTTCCCAGTGTCGATGGAGTGATGCACGAGGTGAGTTTCTCCCAGGTCCATGTCTCCTGCAGAAAAACTCTCTGGTATTTAAACAGGATCCGTCATACATCACATTTGTGGGATTGTGTCAGTCTAACTGTGACATTCAAATATAGGTCATGCAGGTGTTCTGGTATGTTGTCGTCAGAAGCTGCTGTTGTTGTAGGTGTGTTGGGAGCTGTTTCCAGGGAAATCACGTCCACCAAATGGCCGCAGCGAACCCTGGGGACAAGCATTATAGGATCCGCTGTTCCGTTGAATACCCGGTAGGGTATGTGGTTTTTGTTGGTGGTGTCCACTATCATCCATGGACTTGCGCATTGGGAGGCGATCATGTATTCAGGTCGGGTTCCAGCATGGCCATGTGTGTGTGTTATCTCCTAACTGTGGTGCAGTGGCCCATAGGAGTTCCTCTTGTCCCAGCCCAACTGTTGCGGTTGACGCTAGAATCACTGCACATGTATCGTATAGTGATGATTCCGGTCCAAGGGGTAAGCGATGGCCGTGTATGTCTAATTCCTGTTGTCTGCAGAGATTGACAGCTTCACTGGCGCTGAGAAAATCAGAACCTAATAGAGTATCGTTTTGGATAGAGGCGATGACAACTCGCTGAATGAATTGCATCTCCTCTAACTGTATTACAATTTTAACTGTTCCAGCCACAGGAACGTCAGCCCCACATGGCTGTCTGTAAAAATATATTAGAAGACCTAAGGGGTGGTCTCTCTGATTAGGTGGGATGCTCTCATAGAGACGCTTGTTGAATATGGTGATGGAAGCTCCAGTTTCCACAGTGGCGGGCGGCTTGGACATTGCTCCCTCCAATGGCCCATTTGACCATATCTGTAGCACGTGTTGGGTGGTTGTGTGTTGTGTGTGTTGCTGCTTGGTGACGGTCGTGTAGTCTGTTGGGTCACCACCGTGGTGCTGATTGTGGTGACCAGATTGGTGAGGGCGGAGATCTGTTTTGTGATTGCTTCTAATCTGTTGTGTGTTGCCTGCCTATTGTTGTTATTTTGCTGGTTTCCGCATCCTGGGGCATTGCCGTGACCTCCGTGATTAGACTGGCATGCCATCTTCCTCGGGGTGTATGATCTCCTTGGGGAGGTGGTGCAGGTTGTGTTGCGGTGCTGATGTCGGTGATGGTTGCTGTGTGTGGGTTGTCCATAGAAGTGAGGGTTTTAGCATCATTTAGTTCATTGATGGGGTGCAGTTGACGACACGCATTCTTCTCTTGCTCGAGGAATTTCTCGATTCGTATTGCTGTTGCAGTGAGAAATTGAAGGCTTCTGTGCTTCAAAAGGAATAGTTTTTCCTTGAGACCGTTCTCCTCTCAAAGCATCAATGAAAGTGTCTAAATGGAGGTGAGTGACTCCTTCATGGCTTGTGTTGGGGTATGCTTAGGTGATGAGGCATCGGATGTGGCTGGCGAATTCGGGCAGAGTTTCTTCCGCACGCCTTCTTAGGTTTTTTAATTGAAGATGGCTCATCTCTCCCAATGCTGTATCTCCAAACCCGTCGGAAAGAGTGTTTTCCAATTCGGTTTATGTGAGTGAGGGGTCTGACCCCATATCTTCCAGTACCTGCAGGGCTTTCCCTGACAGTTTGGTGGCCAGATACTCCCCCATCTGCTGGTCCGTCCACCTGTTTGTACAGCTTGTGATCTCGAACTGGCACCTATAATTGGCCCAGTTACCCTCCCCGCCGAATTCGGGTGGGAGGATGACTCGGCCGGTGCCATGATAAGGCACAAAGGGCGTGAATCCAGTTGGGGTGGGGGAGAGAATGGGGTGAATGCAGATGAAGGTCAGTGTGGGTGGACGCAGCTCCACGTATCCTGGTTCCTCTGCACATGAGGGGGAGATTCCCATCTGTGATGTTCTGTATGATAGGTTGGAATGGATGAACCCGGAAGCTTCCGCCTCAGTCTAGGATGATGCGGTGGTGGTGTATTGTGCATATGTCGTGGCGGGTCCGTAGGATGTTGCTCGGGTCTTCCTCCATATGGAGTCCAGGGGAATGACGAGGCCGCTAAGTGTGGTGGGTGTTTTTGCTGCTTCTGGGATATGGTGGCCGTGGTGCTTCCGCATTCCTATCTCCATACTGTGGTACTGAAGGGTAGCAGGGAGATGATGTTCTTGAAGGTGGAGATGTGGGCCTGAAAGGCCAAGTGAGCTTATGCCATGGCGACCGGCCATCGCCTGTCCGTCATTCATCCGTTGTTCATCCGTCGTCCGCCAACATTTCCTTTAAATGACTTCTTTTCAAGAACCACTGCGCCGATTTCAATTATATATGGCAGGAAGCATTCTTAGGGTATAGGAATCCAAGTTTGTTCAAACCGATCGGCCAATTTGGAGGGCGGGCATCTTGGATTTCGGCCGATTTTAGGAAACGTTTTTAAAAATCTTCTCCGAAACTACTTGGGGAATCGATTCAAAACTCATGAAACATCATCTAGGGAAAGAAGTAAACCAAGTTTGTTTAAGAGGACTTGTTTGACCAAATGGTTCGGCGGCCATCTTGGATGACATAGTTTTCCCAAAAACGACTTCTGGAGAACCGCTGAAAAGATCAGGCCTAAATTTGGGAGATATGATTATGGACTACGGCCCATTAAAGTTTGTTCAAGGGAAGTTGACCAGTCAAAAAATATGGCCGCCATGGGCCAATCAAAATGTTGCGTGTTTGGCGACCATATTAGATTCTTTTATTTGATGGATTTTGAGGGCCAAAATTGGTTTTATATACTTTTTTGGGCATTCTGATCTCAAATTTGCAATTTTCGAAACTGTCGGATGAACGGGTTGCTGGCCATCTTGGATTATTTTCCCGCCAAAGACGCCCATACTAAAGCAATGGGAAATTCCAAATGTATTCTTCTCGAGAACTACTAGGCCGATTTCAATTATATTTGGATGGAAGCATCCTTAGGGCATATGGATTCTTCAAGTTTATTCAAATGAAACCGATCGGCCAATTTGGCCGGTGGTCATCTTGAATTTCGGCCGATTTTAGGAAACGTCTTTAAAAATCTTCTTCACCGAAACCGCTTGGGGAATTATTATTATTATTATTATTATTATTATTATTATTATTATTATTATTATTATTATTATACTAACAAAACTGTCACAAATATACAAAGTAGCTGTGCTCACATATGCTTGTTTATATTTTCAGATACAATTACTTTGTGGCGAGAAGATGGCGGCGAGCTATAATCAGACAGTGTATAGCGATCACGATTTCGACAATGCATGGGAAGAGGCAAATAGGTCAATGGATGTGATTCTGTACAGCAAAGCCGGTTTATTACTTCTAATAACCGTAATAGGGCTCGTCATGAATGCACTACTTGCTATAGTTATCTTTACTCGACAGAGTCTGCGCAAAGAGACATTAATTGCAGTGGCCGTTTTGGCATTGGTAGATTTTTTCAGGTGTTTTAATCAGTTCTTTCTTGTTATTGAAATGTTTATTCGAAGTTGGACCTTTGGTGACGGCGGCTGCAAGTTTCTGCGCTACATTCACAACGCCGTGGCCTATTATAGCGTGTATGAGCTAATGGTTGTGTGCTTCATCAGGTTTGCATTTACTCTGGCCCCACATCAGATATTGAGAAGTGTAGCCACTCGTTTTCAACCTTTGATTCACGTGATAGGCTGTCTTGTTGTATTCATTGGTTTTGTACCACTCGCTTTGCAGTACCGGGAGGAGGTGAGGGTGATCCACAATAAAACACACGTATGGTGTGTCTATGATTACCCCAGCGGAAGTATAGTCACTATTTTATATATCTACGACACTTTCTGGATTGGCATACCACTGAGTATAATGACCATATTCGCCATAGCCACGTATGTAAAACTTAGGACAGCACCAACACATCTTCTGGAGGACGGAGAAATAGACGAGTCAGAAAGCAAACGTGTTTTAGTCGTTTCGCTTCTTACTCCAGTTTTCTATGCCATCATGGAAATACCTGGTTCTATTTTTAACAAAGTTGCCATTGTGTATGGCAGTGGCTCACACGCCGCTATCATGTTAATTAACATTCTGATCTATATAGCTGTCCTTATCAACCCATGTCTCCAGGGTCTTACAATACCGTCTGTTCGACAAGCAATTAAAGAATCAATTCAGTGCAAATATCGCAAAGATGGAAGCAATGTCGCAGACCATACATCGGTCACATCCACTGTACACTTCAGCAAAGACCCGGTGGTACCGTATTAAGAAGATGTATGACCAGTAACTAGCCCTCCGGATTTTGAGTACTACATAAACACACTTGATGCATAGAAGTGTTGCACCATTAGTCCAGTATTACATGCACTAAGAGAGAGAGAGAGGGGAACTATGGGCGAGCTTATGCGGTTACCTGGGATAGTTATTACGGTTGTGACAATTCGATCGGAGTTTGTATGGTACCCGGGTATGCGTCTTTCAATCCAAGTTGAGGAGAGCGTGAGTCGAGTAGATGTCAAGTTCCAAAATGGTGGAGTCAATGGCGAACGCAATTTTCATGCGTGACCCTCGAATTTGTCATTACTAGCCGTACATTTAGGAAAATAAGGAAATGAGGTCGTAGTTATTTAAAAGTAAATGGACATATTAAAGCGTACTTTGCAATGAACTAATAAATGGCGAATACGAATTTTACTCCCACCACTTTTATCCTTAGAGCAAGAACTTACTCTAGAGTAGCAATCTGCGTCCGCACCCTGGTTCGTTTTCTCTGACAGGCGAATACCGCTATGCCACATGTCGGACATCAGAATATATGCATGGTAGAGTCCGACAGTGAGATGATGGACATAAAATCGCAGAATACTATTTGCAGAAATTAAGCTTGATCTACGATTATATGGAGAAGTAAACGCATAAACTAAAATAAGTTGTGCAATATTACACAGGCTACAGTGTAAGAAATATTATATTGAATATGCTAAAATTAGTTATTAATTACTATTAAATAAGTAATCATGTACCCACTATTTACGCGTGTATATAGACTTACGAAGAATATAAGAAGGGCTTATTATTCTGCATCTGGATCTCAGACAGCTGATATTCACTAGTTACAGAAATAACTTTAAATGCTTCCAAAATAAAATTAAACAAACTGCAGAATATTTTGAACATAATTGGATTGGATTACACTTAAGCCAGCATTGTCTTCTCTAATTCAATTATGTTCAAAATAGTCAACAGAACGTGTTTCTGTTTTTTGTTTTGGGAAACCACTATGTTTAACCTTTTGAATACGATTAGACCCAAAAATTATTTACATTGCAAGAAATATTCCGTTGAATATAATGAAGCTAATTTTACTGAGGGCTGTGACAGGAACATGTTCCTGCGAAATTGTCTTCAAAGTACTCAACAGCATGCCTGTATGGAAGTGTTCGAGATTCCGGCACTATTATCTGACGCCACTATCAGATGACGCTGGCAATACCAACATATTTATCACTCAGGTATTTGACATCATAAGCTAATACGTGTTAGTTGACATCACAATCAGATTGACCTAGGTCTGTCACAAACGCGGTAATGACCCATCTAGAATGATCTTTGAATGGACCGTTTCAGTTTATCTATTCATCATAGGACGTCATAATTAACTACGTGACGTGTATGATGACATCATAATGAATTACAGCATGAATGACTCGATTTAGTCCGTCTGAAGCGCTTAATAGACCCCCACGTTGTACGGATTGTATGTCTTTACTATTTAATACACATGCTGTTGAGCTAACAGCACCCATGCAAATTAGTTTCAAAATATTCAACAGCTTTCCTGTATAGTTTTGTGAAAATTGATAGTCAGGGAGTTCAGGGATCCATCGATTCCAACACGGGCGAGGTGTGGGTGGAACTTAGCTAGAGATGGGATGGCATAGCTAAAAGTGAATTCACCCATTGTTTGTCTTGGATTTGCAATTTAATAAACATTCTCTTTCAACACTACTTTGAAACTAAGTTTATTATAAGGAGCAGCTCAAGTTAGCTTACAAATATTCCACATCAGACTTATATTGTTACGTTGAAAATTAGATTTCAGGTTTCAAAGTTCCAAACCAATTCCAACACGTTGAAGATTTTGGATCTCCGGGATTGAGGATGATTCCTACTACGTCGATGGCAAGACTATGATGTGATAAGTTGCTGCGACAACCTCTTACCAAAGATGCAGTAGAAGATGACCGTCGGCTCGCCTCGTTACTAGATGGACGTAACGATATTTATCGAAGACGGTCGGGCCTATCTGACTGATGGGGGATTCCTCGCTTCGGTGAAGTGTTACTCTTCACTCTGGAGTTCCTGCTTTACGCACACCCCAAACTCTTGTCCTGCTTTTGCAAGATGATAATTTTATTACTACCTATTCTAACTGTACATTAAGATACAAACTTTGATAATAATTCAAGGATGAAATACTTTGATACTTTCACGATAACAATAACTCTGCTAATCTTGCAGTCTACTTATCTAATATGATCAGTGTTTCGACTATCGTAGCCACTAGGATGCCTACGGAACCCTGATGTTGGATTGATTGATTTTACAATAGGCAAAGTGCCTTATTTATTCACTTCGGTAACTCCGAAGTTCGATACATATTACGATATATAGATATATACATATCGTAATATATATTCTTTGTTCCAATGATTCTTCTAGGTAGGTTATAAGCACAGCTTGATTGGTCTGGATAATCAGTCCGCCAATCAACGTCTGCTTATTTCCTCCTAGAAGCTTCCACCTATTACTGTTGGTCGTCCTGACCAATCCATGATCAGCTACATCTCGATTCTTACTTTGAAACTCGTTCTTTCTAATTCTCTGCCCCAGAGTTTGATCGACGCTCATTGATCATGACGTCATCCTTACCAATCAAACTCTGGGCTTCTCTTCTAGGTAGCTACTGCTGCACACCTTCAAAGCGGTGTTGGCTGGTTCTGATTTGATGTGATCTGTCAGCTAACTAACAACATTATGGAATGTGTTGTTATGCATGCCTTTGAATGATTGACATATAGTTGATATACAAATTTCGATTGTGTTATTAATTCCTACAGGACGCTACAATGTCTCTGTCCTGTCCATTGCCTATCATGAATAAGCCTGTAGGATACGAGCATTAATCGGCACATGAGCTGTATGATCTCATCGCCAGCTGGTGTTGTTCTATTCTCGTATGAGAATCCGAATGCTTATCGTCAACAACTATATTCAGTCTGTCACGTACTATTCCATCGATTCTTATCTCTTGAGTATTTCCTAAACTACTGATCAAAACGACTGCTGAATATTATAAAAGTGTGTGCTGATTCCGCAGCAACAACATTTCTCTCAACTATTTCCAGATACACATCAACTCAGAACCGGAGGTCCTATTCTATTTAATTCAACTTTTAACTTTAATGATGAATATATCGTCCAACATTTTTACTCAGTTTCGATTCAGTTTCGTCGAAACTGTACATCAGCAGCACTGGTTGATGTCAACCAGTACAGCGTAATACATAGCTAAATAATAATGTATATGGTACTCGGTCCATTAGCTCACCTGGTATTTTCAAATATGAATTTCATTTAGGACTTACTCGTAAATATAAGATATCCGGCAGGGTCATGACTTCCCACAAGACAATCCCATATCTACACATGCCCCTCGACCAAAGTTAATTAACCGTCTCTTAAGGCCTTAAGAGAGTGACAATTAACTCGTTGTACAACATCAACAACTAAACCACACTATACCAGGGCTATCCCGACCGAAACAATATGAATGAAATCGCAATAAAATAGTAATCGTAAGCAAAACGATAATCTGAACTAATACTACTTACGACAACAGTAATAAATGTTAAACTAAACAGTGAAGCAATTAACTATAAATCACATAAATAATTCAATAAAGCAGTAAACAGTTCAACATCATACAACATCCGTTGCATGACAACAGTATGATACTACATTAGACGTACTACGATGACAATACAGTAATAGTTATCACAATAATAAGCACAATAATATTATCGTGCACAGTAAATATCACACTAGAAATAAATGTTTACATGTCCTCATATTCTCCAGGAATGTTATGTAAGTCCACGTCTACCCATGTATCAGCCGTCGGGTCGATCTCGGTCCTGGCAGTAGCGTTAGCGACGACTCAGCTGACATCCTCAACGGCGAAGGCAGTGCTGCAGGTATATGCGGCCGTCGGGTCTGAGCGATACGCGGAGATGGTTTCATGGCCGCATGTGGCTTTCGTTTAATAAACGTCCACATGCGGAATAATACGCAACATTTATATAAAACAAAAATAATCACAATAAAACAGACGACGGAGCCCGTCGAGTACGAGAATATGGAACGTATGCCGATGCTATCGACCATCGCTGCGTCGATCTCAGATAGCGGTGCTAGCGGCACATACTTAGACTTACGTAACTGCTCCCACTGTTGCACTTTCAAATGGTTAACAATAAGTGATTGGTTAAGGACGCCGGCCACATCCAACCTGGGCACATCCACAGCAAGACTAATTCGAGTATACGTCCGACTGTAAGACTGTATGGGCTCGAATCGCCATCCCTTCCCACTATTGTCACATCCACTCAACATTAAGGCATACAGACCATTCTTTACAACACACCGGTCTGTCAGTCGTCCCCCACAATGTACTTCGATAGTTTCACCGAATGTTTGCAACACAACGCCTACTTTCTTGTGGGCAAATAATTTGCTAGACATTTCGTTAGATTCGGTTAGTTGAATGTTACATGCGCTGTCGGTAGTATTGGTCAATAAGCTAACAATGCACGGCACGTGGGTTTTGTCAACCCTTAGTTGACCGTGACATACCCGAGGTTCACTACCTCGGCATTCGGACGGCGTGAAATACCAACCGGTTTTGGTGTCCAGACCAATACTCGTCCTAAGCGATTATGACCTGCATGTAATATCCTACCATGTCCAATGGTTCAGCCACGAATGTAAACCATACTCGATGTAATTGCCCCCATCAATAAGTGGCAACGTCGCGATGTAATGCAGTTGCGAGTCATCCTTCCATAGCGGATATACGACTACATTTCTATAATACCACTGGTATGGGCGTACCAATCTGTTACCTACTCGGACTTGTTTAGCTACTTCGGCCAAGTCAGGCGGACTAAATAGCTCTTCGGTCAACCGTCCCAATTCTAATGAGGCAGTCTGCCTATGAAATTGGGCAGCCAGTTTCTGGTAGTGGTATACCACATTCTCTGCTGAACTAATAATATGACCAAGGCGTACCAACCCATACAGGTCAGCCTGTCGTGCCGCATGAATTTCAAATAGCTTGCTCACATTCTTGGTCAAGTCGACCAAGCTGTCCGTGACCTCATTGATGCAGTCCACATTGGTGTTAACCCCTTTAAACGCAAGTTTTACGTGGGATGCTAGCTTGTTTGAGAAATGTACCAAACGATTCATATTCCTCATAGCCTTCTCGACTACCTCCTTGATGTTTTCGATGTCGCCCGATGTTGCGGTCCCAAACAGAGAAGAGGCTATGTCTCCCACGAAATTAAATAATCCACGTTTTTGTCTACTACTGGCATGGTTTAGCATTGTTTGTTGGGTACTACTGGCAATCTTTCTTATAATGTTTATACGATGTTGGAGTCCGAAAATGTCCTGGCTACTCAGTGAAGTCTTTTGACCAATATCAGCAACAAGAACACGAAATCGTATTAAATGCTCAAGAAAGTTAGCAGGTAAATATGGATGGTCGATAGATACTACTACTGTCCATTCGGCCCGAATAACGGATATCTTCTGGTGGTCGGTTATCATAACTCCATTTTGTAACTTATGCACGCTAGAGTTCTGGCATAATCCACATACGAAACTGACTAATGCTATTATTATGCATAACTGTAAAGTATACATGATGGTTTGGACGAATGCGATTACTAGTATAGCAGTTAAGCCAAGATTAAAATTTATCTCCTGCTACACCGCTTTATAACAGCTTCTATATGACTGATGAAGTCAGCGTATAGAGCTTGGCCAAATGCACCAATCCTAAGTCGCTTACCGTCTGATCTGACTTCAGGAGTGTGACTGCGCTTGCGCAGAAAGTATGGGTGCGATGGAAGTGTTTCCATTGGATCAGTAGCAGGCTCGGGTACATCCTCTGAGGTGTCCATCAATACGGTACGAGGAGTCTCTGATGTTTCCATCGGTGACTCATAGTTTCGATCCTTACTCGTACCAGGTCGATCTACATCCATGTCGACCACCTTACCCACCTTACGCACCTTCGGCTCCCAATTCGAAGCTGGTCGCTTCCTGCGAGCTACTTTATGAGGTGTCGTGTCGGAGTCGGGTACTGGCAAAGGTCCGGACTCGGGTAATACTACAACTTGTGGATGATGGCTGGCTTTCGTACCTTTTGCAGGGTTACGAATAGGGCATGGTCATACCTTGTCCCAGCACATCTCTGAGTCGACTACATGTAACTTAGATATATTAAGTACGCGTACCGTCCCAGACCTTTGATGGCGGACATGAGCCATGGGTCCATTGATCTTAAAGATCTAATACTCAGGGTCACTGGAAGAGGTCAACTTCATCCTCTCTTCAGCTTTTACGACCACCGAGTCGCCAACCCTATATTCACCAGCGTTTGCATGCTTATTAATTTGTTCTCGGTGTACTTCTCGAGACTGCCGTTTCTCCACGAGCGTGCAGCAAGGCATTATTGAGACATGTAAGTCTCTCACCAAGATCCTGCGAAGCATCGAGTGGGATTGCAAACGGATGTCTTGCACGTCGACCATACATCAGATAAAATGGCGTATATCCAGTCGTGGAGTGACGAGTGTTGCGGTACGCTGTTAAAGCTGCACCTAACTCATCCTCCCATGCACGAGATTCGTTGTTTACACCTTTCTGGATCAACTCCTTAAGAGTGCGATTGAACCTCTCGGTACGTCCATTAGTTTGTGGATGGTATGGACTTGATCGTCTATGATCAATACCGTGTTCATGAAATCGCTGTTCCAGAGAATTCGAACAAAACTCTACCCTGGTCTGTAATCAAGATTTCAGGGACACCATGACGAGCGACATACTCATTGAAAAACTTGTCCTCAACGTTCTGAGATGTCTTGGCTGCAATCGGATATGCTTCTGCCCATGCAGAACAGTGATCGATCACCGTCATGATATAAACGTTACCTCTACTCGACTCTAATAGTGGACCAATTAAATCCATACCAATTATCTGACTTGGATAACTGGCCATGGGCATCTCACTGTACTTAGGTCGAGTAGTGACAGGTCGGTTGACCTGGCACGTCGTATACGTCTCAAGCATACGTACTACGTCTTTTCTCAAAGACGTCCACACAAAAGAATCTCTTACCATACCAATGGTTTTCTTCAAACCTTGATGACCGGCTCTTTCATGAGCCTTCCGGAGCATTTTCTCACGGAACAGGGTAGGTAACATGATTCTGCGGTACTCAGCGTCTAATGCTGAAGGTGTGACTAAAGAATACAATATGCCATTCTTAACCATGTACTCCTCCGGTGTATTTCTAAATAACTCCGGGTATTCCTTGGTCTGCTTGGCACATAAATCGTCATATGGTATGTCATATACCTCTAAAGGGACGTGAGGTAGGGCACCTTCGTCTACCTCGGGTATGACGTAATCGCCCGTGTCCAACGTGGCGACCTCTACTGCACGACGTAACCTAGACAACATGTCCGCTCGAATATTCTTCGAGCCTTGGATGTACTCGATCTTACATCCGTACTCTGCAATCAGCACTGCCCAGCGCTGCACCTTTGTGTTCTTTACTTCTCCCACAAACAAACTCTTCAGGGGTTTGTGGTCAGTATACACGGTAAACTGTGTGCCAAATAGATACGGTCGGAGCTTCTTCAATGCATATATTACAGCATAAGCTTCCGTTTCTATTACGGACTGTCTTTAAGAGTAGAGCTTACATACTGTATCACTCGCTCTATACCCTTATCATCAACCTGTACTAGAATCGCACCTATTGCATAACTAGACGCATCTGTGTATAAGTTATATGGGGCATTCAAGTTCGGATACGTGAGAACCATCTCACTACAGAGCAAGTTCTTTAATTTCTCAAACGCTTGCTGCTCATGCTTACCCCATTCAAATCTCTTATATTTCTTCGTTAATTCAATCAGAGGCTTTGCAGTTTTGGCATAGCCTTTAACACAAGAGCGGTAGTAACCTGTAGCTCCGAGAAAACTACGTACTTCACCCACCTCGCGGGGTGGTGACATTTCTCGAATGACTTTGACCTTTTGAGCATGTGGAGCTACCCCTTGTGCAGAAATGTGATACCCTAATAAGTCCACAGACTTACTGGCGAAGTCACATTTCTTTTTCTTCACTTGCAAATTATACTCCTGAATCTTGCGCATGACCTTATGCAAGTGATGTGCGTGTTCCGTCGGATTTCGCGAATATACGACTATATCCTCGACGAAAACGTGCACATATTTTCCTACATATTCACGGAAAATATCATGCATTGCCCTCTGAAATACGGCACCTGAGTTGCAAAAACCAAAAGGCATCCGAATCCATTCGAAAAGACCTTCACTGCACATGAACGCTATTTTCTCTATGTCTTGGCTGGCCATTTGTATCTGCCAATATCCAGACTTCAAGTCCATAGTAGAAAATATCGTTGCGCCGCGCATCGAATAAAAAATGTCAGATATGTTCGGCAGTGGATAACTATCCTTACGGCACACAGAATTCAATTTTCTGTAGTCAATACAAAATCTGGTGTCACCGTCCTTCTTGGGTACCAGAGTAATGGGTGACGCCCAGGGTGATGACGATGGTCTTATGACGCCCACTGCAAGCATTTCTTTCACTTAGTTTTTAACCACATATTACTTAGCAAGCGGTAGATGATAGGCTTTCTTCCTTATAGGATATGAATCTCCTGTTGGTATCGTGCATTCTACCATGGGTACTAGTCCTAATGTATTTGGACGAGCCGTATTGAACTTATTGGCAAAGTCACTCAGCACTTTGTCAATAACTGCATATCCGGTCGTTTCTTTGCAACTGGCATATACATATTTTGCTTGTTCCCTATACGGAAATCTAAATGGTGTACATGACCAAACCATACTGCCTCTTTGGTCCTGTAGTGAATCCTTGCATTTCCCAAGTGCAAGGCATCCACTCCAATCAGACATTCATGACGCATACTATTCACTACCATACTTGGAATAGGCCGGGCATCCTTGATTTTGATTTGCGTCTCTCCCAAAATCTCTATGGGCGAACCATTTACAGCTAATAATGTTTTAGCTCATTTCAATGGCCTAGCATTTAATATTCTACGCCATATGTCCTTACGAATCAAGGACGTACTAGCACCAGTATCAATCAATGCATCTACATACTTACCTTGATCCTTACGACTGTGTGGTTCGATCTTGAGCCGGATTAGAAATCGCTCGGTCACCAGCGATTTCCTCCGTCCTCGTTTAACGGACTCCATCGTCCGCTAACTACTTCCGCATAGGAATGATGGCGTTCATCCACTGACAGGGCTCCTCTGCCACCGTATGAAAAACGGCCATACCTGTCGGAGTTCTCTCCAGTCAGGACAAAACCTTCGCAGTCCTCGTACTCGTCGTTTCTTCGAGCTCAGTTTGCTAAGTCCTTTCGGAGATTGCGGGAACACGACCGTGGAGTGGTTTCCGGTCCATACATGCTGTCACTATGATCGTGTACCTCATCTATTTCCATCGCCTCGTCCCTTTGATCTGTTTGCCGTGGTCTCTTCATCGCTTTCTGTTGCGGCATGGGCGCCGACATTGGGCAGTTGGCCTGGTAATGGCCCTCTCGGTCGCAACGAAAGCACTTTACAGTTGGGCGGTCAGCTCGATTGGCGAAACAGTCATGCGCCAAGTGCCCTTCACGTCCGCAAGTGAAACAAGTCATCGGCGGCCGCTGTGGTCGTGGTTGTGCTTTCCTGGTAACTGGTTGTCGGGGTGGCTGCACGGCTTGTCGGCAGTCACTTTTGTAGTGCCCCATGTGCCCACAATTAAAACATGTTACTGGTTTCTTTACTGGTGGCCTCGGTGCGGCAGCTGGCTTATGTGTGGGTGGTTGCTCTTTTCGCGGTGGCGCAGCTCGTTGCTTCCGTGTTGGTGTTCCGGGGCCGCTCTGTAACTTTCGATTACCATACATAATCGCTCAATTAATTTTGTTTGTTGCGCTATTTGCCATTTCATGGAACTAATCATGGCCCATACATCCTTGCCTTCCTCTGCCTCTAGTACATTTACTTCCATGTTCTCGTCTTGTCCTCTTGGTGAGATGTGCATGGCTTGAAGTAAATCATTGCACCCTTCCTCCTCTTCAGTGAGTTCCATTGCTCGTTGCAGTGTAGTTATTTTTTTTCACACTATCCGCCACCCCATCGCTCGAACACCCAGCGCTTTGATATACGCCGATAATACTTGTCGGCGTTTTCGGTGGGGTAGGCTCTTACAGCCATCTCCTTGTACCTTCTGTTGAACGACACTAAGGTTTCACTGCGTCGTTGTCTCACTCCCTCCAGGTCATACTTAACCCTTTCGCTCTCATTTGCTGAGATGAAGTTAAGGGTTATGTAGTCCCGGAGCTCGTCAAAGGTTACCATGTCTCTTACTTTCCCTACTATAAAAGCATCCACCACTTTGAACAGTTGTCCTCGGGAGGCGTGTGTCACGATGTAAACTGGAATTCCATCGAGGTTACCCTCGGTGGCCTCCCACACTCTACGTGCTTCATCTAAGAATTGCCTTACTTCCTCCGGGATCAACCTGTCACATGGTTTGATCCTTTGTGTTTGTTCCCGGACTTCCTTTCGGAATACTCTATTCCTCTCCCTCCTGTCGCTCTCGGCCACTATAGCGCCGACCATTGCGGTCCCCATCGTCTGCATAGCCGCGACCGTCTCTGGTCGTAGCTCTGGTCCATGGCATGGCTGCTCTACCGGTGGTAACGTTGGGTCACCTCTACGTGGTGTTGCCATACCTATTACAGTTCTTGTTACAGTTCTGAATTATTCTACTATGGTTCTCCTATTTCTACTGGTAATAAAAACACACAACGGCGTGTTTAAGACGCGGCTGTTCCTCACATGAGATATCTGTGGTTATTTTCACAATTGTCTTCTCCTTATATTCTCTATGCTGGGTTACTTTTGTATTGTTAGATTGTTTGGCTAATTCTACAAACACTCAATCTATCCGCCACGTCGGTCAATACCGTATTTACCGGCCTATCAGCGGACATTATACTATCATATTTATAACGTACTCACTCTGTTTTCGGTATGTGCTGCATTGTCTTAATCTGTCTTGAACTCCCGATCCTGGCAGACGAAGCCAATGAAGATTTTGGATCTCCGGGTATGAGGATGATTCCTACTACGTCGATGGTAAGATTATGATGTGATCGGTTGCTGCGACAACCTCTTACCAAGGATGCAGTAGAAGATGACTGTCGGCTCGCCTCATTACTAGATGGACGTAACGATATTTATCGAAGACGGTCGGGCCTATCTGACTGATGGGGGATTCCTGGCTTCGGTGAAGTGTTACTCTTCACTCTGGAGTTCCTGCTTTACACACAACCCAAACTCTTGTCCTGCTTTTCCAAGATGATAATTTTATTACTACCTAGTCTAACTGTACATTAAGATAAAAACTTTGATAATAATTCAAGGATGAAATACTTTGATACTTTCACGATAACAATAACTCTGCTAATCTTGCAGTCTACTTATCTAATATGATCAGTGTTTCGACTATCGTAGCATCTAGGGTGCCTATGGAACCCTGATCTTGGATTGATTGATTTTACAATAGGCAAAGTGCCTTATTTATTCACTTCGGTAACTCCGAAGTTCGATACATATTACGATATATAGATATATACATATCGTAATATATATTCTTTGTTCCAATGATTCTTCTAGGTAGGTTATAAGCACAGCTTGATTGGTCTGGATAATCAGTCCACCAATCAACGTCTGCTTATTTCCTCCTAGAAGCTTCCACCTATTACTGTTGGTCGTCCTGACCAATCCATGATCATCTACATCTCGATTCTTACTTTGAAACTCGTTATTTCTAATTCTCTGCCCCAGAGTTTGATCGATGCTCATTGATCATGACGTCATCCTTACCAATCAAACTCTGGGCTTCTCTTCTAGGTAGCTACTGCTGCACACCTTCAAAGCGGTGTTGGCTGGTTCTGATTTGATGTGATCTGTCAGCTAACTAACAACATTATGGAATGTGTTGTTGTAGCATGGCTTTGAATGATTGACATATAGTTGATATACAAATTTCGATTGTGTTATTAATTCCTACAGGACGCTACAATGTCTCTGTCCTGTCCATTGCCTATCATGAATAAGCCTGTAGGATACAAGCGATAATAGGCACATGAGCTGTATGATCTCATCGCCAGCTGGTGTTGTTCTATTCTCGTATGAGAATCCGAATGCCTATCGTCATCAACTATAGTCAGTCTGTTACGTACGATTCCATCGATTCTTATCTCTTGATTATTTCCTAAACTACTGATCAAAACGACTGCTGAATATTATAAAAGTGTGTGCTGATTCCGCAGCAACAACTTTTCTCTCAACTATTTCCAGATACACATCAACTCAGAACCGGAGGTCCTATTCTATTTAATTCAACTTTTAACTTTAATGATGAATATATCGTCCAACATTCTTACTCAGTTTCGATTCAGTTTCGTCGAAACTGTACATCAGCACCACTAGTTGATGTCAACCAGTACAGCGTAATACATAGCTAAATAATAATGTATATGGTACTCGGTCCATTAGCTCACCTGGTATTTTCAAATATGAATTTCATTTAGGACTTACTCGTAAATATAAGATATCCGGCGGGGTCATGACTTCCCACAAGACAATCCCATATCTACAACGTGAACACAAGTGGGCGGGGCTGAGGTAGAAATGGGCGTGACATAGCTAGAAATTGACCCCTCTGTAGAGCGCAATGTGTCTAGGGCCTACGAATGTTTTAAGGGCATCAAAAATTTGAGCAATGTATATTTTCACTGTGGTCGCGATATGGTTTATAAAGTTTTATAGGCCAACATAATGGAAAAAATCTATCTATGTCAGATCTAATAGCAATTACAATTAACAAATAATCACATCTAAAATAAACATAAAGTGGGTTGATTTATTTGACAGCAACAGCGCCCAGTCAAATTAGTTGCAAATTATTCAACATAATATTTATTATATAGTAAAGGCATACAATTCATACAACAACGCATAGTCTGTCTTCAAATATGAGTTCGTGACGTACTTAACTACTTGATTCATGACGTCATAATGACGTCATTCAATATGATGGCATTCTACACGTCACGTAGTTGATTATGACGTCATATGATGCAGGGATAAAGCGGGAAGGCCCATTGTGGTCGACCAAATCAAGTGCTTTCTGAGTATCCATAACACATAAATATATTGAGAGATTGGAATCAGCTCACTCAATGGACCTTTCCAGTTTTAGCTATGCCCCACCCATCTTTAGTTAAACTCAACCCACACCACGCTCGTGTTTGGATCGATCGATCCATGAACTCACTGCCTATTAATTTCCAGAAAACTATACAGGTAAGCTGTTGAATGTGTTGAAACTACTTTGACTGGATGTTGTTGCTGCTTATGGCAGCTCCTGCGCCCAGTCAAATTAGTTTCAAAATATGCAACAGCATGTTTATTAAATAACAAAAACATACAATTCGTACAGCGTGTCAGAATATTACACGCTTAAGACGGACTAAATTGAGCCATTATGACGTCATCCTACACGTCGCATACTTGATCATCTTTCAAACGAAGCCTTTACATTGTTAAGGACCAGGAGTCCAAATTGTAAGCTTCATTGATTATTGGGTAGACGATGCTCTATCTTCTGAAGAATAGTGTGCTCAAAGAGCTAATTTAATGTGGAAGTAATTGTTGGTCCACTACAGCTAATATAATAATGTTGTTGCTTACACTAATTCTTTAGGATTGACCTAATAATACATGTATGGAACTCATTAGGAACTCTCTTGTTTGATACTATCGCTTTGAAGAGTCTGGTAACCAGTCTAACCGTTGGTATAATTAAATCCAGGCATGTATCCGGGGGTCTGTTGATGAAAATGGAATCAGGGCAGAGCATCGCGGAACTTTCAGCAGATTTCGCTTCTGAATGGCTTCATAGACCCCACTAGCTATATATCTGCATTTCCATTGAGGAAATCGTACAAAAGAACAGGAATATATATATTTATATATTCCTGTGCTTTTGTACGATTTCCTCAATGAAAATGCAGATATATATATATATATATATATATATATATATATATATATATATATATATATATATATATATATATATATATATATATATATATATATATATATATATATATATATATATATATATATATATATATATATATATATACTACCTGAGCCTTATACAACAGGCGCAGTGAGGCGTTACTAGGTCTTTCTAAGGCGAATCCTTGACATTGTTGTACTGGATCAGTGACCATATTGTTGTTGTTATGATATAATGAACGAACAGTGTGAGCTAACAGTGTATGTTTTGTTGTCTATGCTTGACAACTTCATAGAAGTTGATGGTTCTCTTCATGTTTTCTTATCATAGAATGTCTTCCTATCGAGGGTGACCTCAACACTTCGCTGAGGCAGCGAGGCCGTAGTTGTGTTTTGATGGTTTATCTTCATCTGCAATATGATGTTCAGACCGGGTTTATCTAGTGCGTGCGTGCGTGCGTGCGTGCGTGCGTGCGTGCGTGCGCGCGTGCGTGCGTGCGTGCGTGCGTGCGTGCGTGCGTGTGTGTGTGTGTGTGTTTATTCAGTCATTTATTTTAAAAGTGAGTTTACCTTGTTGACTGAGGTTGGTATTGCCATTGAATAAATGGTCAATCTGCGAGGAACCATTACCATATATATATATATGGTAATGGTTCCTCGCAGATTGACCATTTATTCAATGGCAATACCAACCTCAGTCAACAAGGTAAACTCACTTTTAAAATAAATGACTGAATAAACACACACACACACACGCACGCAAGTACGCACGCTACGCACGCACGCACGCACGCACGCACGCACGCACGCACGCACGCACGCACGCACGCACACACACACACACACTGATCTCTTGATCAACAAATGATATGTAATGTTTTGTTATTTTCTCCTGTAAGATTCTAGCTTCTACGTCATCACTCCATAAAACATTGTGAGACTTGAAGTATTTGCAAAGTATTATATGATGCAAGTCCAGACGCTCCACATACCTTTCACTGGTATCCATGTTTCCAAATGTGGTTTGGCTTACACCAGTTCAGCGCCATTTAACCTTTCACTGTCTATATCGATTGGTTTTATACGCTGTACTCGTCTCCCCTAGCAATAGCTTCAATGTCATGTCCATGTGAGAACGTAAAATTGCAGGTTGGAAAGTATGTGGCAAATGATTTAGCAGTGTGGTTAAAATTTGGTAGATGTGATCTTATATAATTCTGTTCCAATTCATACAACCAGTGTTCTTGCAAGTAGAGTCCAGATCCATAAGTTCAGTGCAAATGAATGGAAATGCACTATCAGTATTAAGATTTGCATTGGTACCATTTGGTATGTGAATCTATAGCATGCATTAGATCCATAACATGTTTGAATTTAAATGATAGCGATGTGAATGGTTACGGATCTAGAAGGTGGTGTGGTTTTATTACAATTCCTTTCTATTCATATAACGAGGGTCTTATATACACTTTTCCGCGACATGCGTAGGCACAATCTGTGTAGTCATTGGTAGATGTAGAAGAAGTTGCTAATTCAAAATTTGTATGCCATACTCATTCACAGTTTTATCATATTCAAAGTACTGATGGACTTTAAGGCAGTAATGGGTCTGTCCGTTTTGAACATGGGCCGGTGATCTGATACATCCTGATTCCCGACATTTGCATAGTCTGGAACCAAATGACCTTTCCGGTTTTAGCTATGCCCCCCCCCCATCTCTAGCTAAGCTTCACCAACACCTCGCTCATGTTGGGATCGATCGATCTCTGAACACCCTGACTATCAAGTTCCAAAAAATTACACTGGTAAGCTGCTGAGTATTTTGAAACTAATTTGACTGGGTGCTGTTACGTAATGATTGTGACATCATCATACACGCGCTGAGCTGATTATAACGTCATAGGAGGTCAGACGATGGATGGATACTCAGGAAAGGTTAATTGGATCACAGAATCATTGGATCATATCCCAAACGAAAAGACCCGATGTATGCGCTCGATCACGGTAGGCCCTACTTGATCTTAGGGTAATGCTGGTTTGCTTTGGATAGCTTAAGTCATAATTTAAGCATGTTCATGAAACTCCTTATATATCCTGATTATGTGGTTTCAAGAATTCATTATTTTTTGGTCAGTCCGTCCATTCATTGGTGCATCAGCCCGCACGTGCGAAAGTTCGTCTGTCTCGCTGTCCGTCTGTACATCTGAGCAGACATGTATACATTTTTGTAGATCTATTTTTCCTTCTATATAGTGGGCTTACTAATACTTCCAAATTACCTAAAACATCGTCTTTGGCATGAAGGTAGTTTATCATCATCATATATAACATTTAGGATATGGCTTCAAACTGAGGCTGCCCTTTTTACCCTATTAGGTTGAGCCATTGCAGAGCCTCCAATCATCATGATGTATAATCTGGAACGTTCGATAGAGGCAGACAGATTAATATTTACCAAAACGGTTAAAATGGCATTGTCCTTGACTATGGATTTTTGACTCTGACCCCAAAGCGCCAATGTCACTGGTTTATCGGATACCCCATCATCATAAACATACAGCTACACACTAAGTTTGTGAAGATATCTTATCTTCAGCCAGATATATCACCGAAATTGTAAAGTTTAGCCAAAATGTCCATGCCCTCTGCTATAGGGACTCACATTGATCACGCAACATAAAGGCCACTATTGGATCAGATAGGTCAACATCAAACACATACATTTAAACCCTAACATCTTGAAAATATGTTGGGTACCACGCGAGATATGGTCAAATACATCACGATACTACCCGCCGGTGGCGGCTATCTTGGATTTATGCAAATGAGGGTAAAAAAGGGCAGCGTCAGTTTGTGTCCATAAAATTAAATGTTATATATCGTCATAAACTTCCTCCACCCCAAAGGTATTGTTTGTAACCCGATCTGAAGGTTTTGTGGTCTTAGCAAGCCAACCATGTCGAAATTTTGAAAAATGACTGCTGAAAGAGTTTTCCATCAAATTAATACACTTGCTGGCCATGAAACGAAATACTATATATAAATACAATTAGCTAAAATATCAGAAACAACATTCGATGTCGGAGTTTGATCTGATCCTCTACGAGCTCTGATGGGCACTCTACCCGTCCAGATATCTGTCTATGGCCGGTTGAGGGCCAGTCCTGATTCTGGCCACAATATTCACAGAGTCTCGTGATAGATGTATAGACGGAAATTTGACTATTTAATGACTAAATTTGGTCAAGAAAATCTATATATTTGCTCATTGGTTGTCGATTTGCAGGCCAAGAGAAGACTATTTTTTAAAGTTACTACTGGAATTACCATTCCAGTGGTAAATTCAAATGACCATTTCTCAATACCATTACAAAGGCCGGCTGTGGCCGGTTAACCCTTTCATGGTGAAACCCGTCAAACCGCCAACCGTAGTGTTCTTGAAGAATGCCCATTTGTAGGCCAAAAGAATATCAATTTTTGAAAATCTACCACTGAAATGACTGGCTCGATATCGGAGCCAGTCATTCCAGTGGTAAATATTCGAAAATAGTATTCTCTTGGCCTGTAAATCGACATTCAATAAGCAAATAGTTAGGTCTTCTTGACCAAATTTAGCCATTTAAGTGATATTTACTACTATTTCCAAATTATTCAGAGAGCGAGCGGACGCAGGTTTACTCCAGATTATTGAATGTTACTTAAGGGAGCAAGCATTTCTGTACATTTGATACGGATAACTAAGCGAAAACAACTTGATATCGTGTTAATAATGCCAGATCATGTGATATGAGAAGTGGGCGGGCTTAATGACCGGTATCATGTAGTCACAGCGATACAACGAATCTTCCTATGGCGATAAGCTCTGGCGGCTTCTCTGAGAAGACACGGACGATAGAAAGGAAGGCTGAAAAGTAATGCGAGGGCCGATTTAAAATCGTACTTGAGGTGAGTCGAAATTGTTAATTAACCATTTAACACTCATATCAGCCAAAAACGGCTTCTGCAGTGGTCTTGAGAAATGCCCATTTGCAGACCAAGAGCAGACTATCTTTGAAAATTTACCACTGGAATAACTAGCTCGATAACAGAAAATAATCTTCTCTTAGTCTGCAAATTGCCATTTTCTATGTGAAAATTTAATTTTCTTGAGCAAATTTAAGGCTTGAAAGGCTAATGCCATCGAATTTAATTGTGAAACTTATTGTTTGGTTGCATATTAAGTTATTTGTCTAATCCCCACCGCAACCACCACCACCACCACCACCACCACCACCACCACCACCACCACCACCACCACCACCACCACCACCACCACCACCACCACCACCACCACCACCACCACCACCACCAACGACGCCGCCGCCGCCACCACCCACCACCCACCACCACCACCACCAGCATCGTCGTTGTGACCACTATCGCTGTATAATAGCACTTCCACCACCTGTACTATTGCCGTAAGCACCGTCACCAGTACTGGCACTACAATCACCACTGTTACCACCCTTAATGTCACCACCAGCAGTGACACCATCATCAGCACTGTCAGGGCCAACACTACCATAGGATCGTATGCAATCCTACTTAGATGTCAGAAGACGATCGTCTATCGTATTAACATTTTGAACACCGAGAAGTGATTCTAAAGTAAGTTTACTAGGTATGCTGCAAACGTTTGGAGCTGGGCTCCAGCACCTTATCCAGCGCAATACAAATTGCATGTTATATTCAACCCTACATGGTCTATGACTGAGTCACCGATACGTTTGGTCCATCAAATAGGTCTTATTAAAGACGAGTGTTCGCCTAATATGGGTCATTTATCATGGTAAATTGATTTAGGGTCACAGCATAGTAATTCTTTATGACTGGTGTTTACAGAACCACCCGTTTCAAAGGATCGTAATCTTATGAGCCAAAGGACCTGAGGAAGCTGAGGATTTCGGCTGAGGACCAAACACAGTGGGCAAAAGCGAAGAAGGACTGATTGCAGCTGTAGGATGTTTCTACTACTACAGCCGCAGAATACAGTAATCATACATACAAAGGCAAATAGCCTGTGTCGATAGATTTATATTTCTGTGATAATCACGTAGTAATGGAGGAATCCAATCTGTCAGTCAATCACATGACGTTATAATGAACAACGTCACATATAGGCTGATAGCATAATAAATTAAGCCATAAATGACGTGATTTAGTCCGTCATAAACGCTTAATAGTCCATCATGTTGTACGAATTGTATGTGTTTACTATTTAATAAACATTCTGTTGAATATTTTGAAACTAATAAGACTGGGCGCTGCTTCCGCCATAGGCAGCAGCAGCACCCAGTCAGATTAGTTTCAAAATATTTAACAGCTTACCTGCCTAGGTTTCTGGAAATTGAGATTCAGTGAGTGCAAGGATCGATCGATCTCAATGAGGGCAAAGCGTTCGTGAAGCTTAAGCTTAGCTAGTGACTGCGATGGACGTGGCATAGCTAAAACTGGATCCATCCATTTTGTTTCAGTGGTGCCCTTATTGCTGTTAACAAAATGTCCGCAGAACGTGATGTCACGAATGGGACAGCCAACTCTTGCGGTGCGGCCTGTCAGAGTTTGATGCAAATGGGGCCAGAGTGGTTAGAAATGGTAATTAAAACAAAAGCCACATTGCTTCTTGTAGTTACTGTAATAGGACTAGGATTAAATGGATCGGTTTTTCTTGTGTTTTTTACGAGTCCGAAACTGAGGAAAGATACGTTAATGCCTATAGGAATACTAGCGTTGGCCGATTTTATTAGCTGTGTTGTCGAAATATTCTTTATAGCAGAACTGCTGGAACTAAGGTGGCCTTTTGGCGAGCGAATGTGCCACTTTTTATATTTCTTCCATTATTCCTTCCGCGTAATCAGTGTGTATCAGCTGGTGGTGGTGTGTTTCGTTCGTTTTGCCTTTACAATTGATCAACACCGGATGTTACGAGTCGTGGCCACTCGCTTCCAGTTCTTGCTACATCTGATTGGATGGCTTGTTATTACGCTTGCCTTCATCCCAGTCGCCTTCCAGTTTCATATCAAGACTCAAGTCGCATTCAATACGACCATGCCATGGTGTGCGCCGGACCTTGATTCGTTTAATTCCATGCATTTTTTGTATATAAATGACACGATCCGCGTAATCATTCCACTGATTGCCATGGTAATATTTACAGTTCTTACGCTGAGGAATCTTGCACATGCGCACGAAAGGCTTATGGAAAATCGAGATGCAGAATATTGTGACAGTAAGCGTATAAAAATCGTATCAATTCTAACACCAATTCCATACATGGTTCAAATCATTACAGAATCAGTATATATGAGAACAAGTTCTGACCCCGTGCCTACTCGACTTGAATTCATAGCTAACGTACTTGCTACGCTTATGATACTACTGCCCGTTATTATAAACCCGTGTCTTCAAGCGTTCCCCATGCCATCCATCCGACAACGGATAAGAGAAATGAGAGGGAGGTGTCTAGTGACCTGTAAATGTGATACGACTAAAGAAAACCATGTGAATTCAGAGTCTATTGCCTATGCTGTACACTTTCATAAGCATATCGATTCCGCATAAAGAAATTAGGCCCAAATATCACATTTCACTTCATGATCATGGGCAGTTAATGAGATAATATGGTAGAATTCTATTAGGTAAACAATAGTTTTGTTGACTGGTACGATCTTCTCAAACGTAATATTTAATAATGCCTTTTACATTTCGCTGAACTATTTGTTTCAAGCCATTAACAATGCAAAGCACTCTGGAAGCGACGAATTTTAGCATCGCGCACGGGAGGTATGATATGTCCTGCGCAGAATACATGTTTTAGCCATGATGCTCAGTTAGGGGAGAACGGACATCTTGTCGCCCCAGGTTTTTCCTCTTCCACAGTGTATAGCACCCCCCCCCTCCAGGTTTTGGCCCACCCATATTTGAGACACCCCCATGTCCAAGTACGTTCCATCACCCCTTGTGAACGTCTCTGCGGTGATTCAACCAGCCATACCTTATTCAATAAAGCATTCCTTGTATTAAATATATAGTTGCATATGTCACCATATAAGCGTTGACCTGGCCAGTTCATGTCTGCATATATCTTTCTGAAAGTGACGGATGACATTAATTTTGACGTATTTCAAGTCAACAAAACAATTGTTTACCTAATACTATATTCCACCACAGTATCTCATGAACTTCCCATGATGATAAACTGTAATATGATGTTTGACCATAATGTCTCTACAGAGAATTGATATTCCTATGTCATCAATAGAGGTATAAAGAGATACTGTGAGATCAAAGTTTATTTCATCCATCAGATTTCTTTAGGACAGAAAGTTGTATGCATATATATATATATATATATATATATATATATATATATATATATATATATATATATATATATATATATATATATATATATATATATATATATATATATATATATATATATATATATATATATATATATATATATATATATATATATATATATATATATATATATATATATATATATATATATATATATTGATCACTCTATATTGAAATAATGCATTCAGGTTGCATGTTTTGGACCCGGGAAGCCCATATATATATATATATATATATATATATATATATATATATATATATATATATATATATATATATATATATATATATATATATATATATATATATATATATATATATATATATATATATATATATATATATATATATATATATATATATATATATATATATATATATATATATATGTATATGGATGGGCTGCCCGGGTCCAAAACATGCGACCTGAATGCATAATTTCAACAGAGTGATCAATATATATATATAACCTAACTATATATATGCCATGCCCATCTAAAGGTAAGCCCATGTTTGGACGTGTTAGGGTCGATTTAAATACTTTGAATTCTGACTTCCCAAAATCCCATTTTCAAGGTGTTGTTACTGCCTATGCTTATTAAATGGTAAATCCATCATCCAATTCGTACACTTAACGAACTTCTCCAGCTTCATGCCAGAGTATTATCTAATAATTATTATTGTGAAGTCAACCTATATGTGACAAATTTGATTTTGACCTCAATACTTGAGTGACAGATTCAATTCATACATTGAGCAAGCATTTCTAGTATGATAAATGTCATGAAGACGTCATTTCAAATCGATGCATTTATTGCGGTATTTGACAAAATCCTCACACTGAAAGACGACATAGCCTATGCTGTTTGCAGATCAGTATTCCCGCGGTGTGATTACATCACCTTAATGGCTAATGGACGAATTCTTTTGATGGCTAATTAAGCCATCGCTTTAATACGTGGGCCCGAGAATCGATGATAAGTTGTAAACTATATTCTTAGAGTAATATTCCTGTTGATTACTTTCAAAACCATTTGACTGAGGGTCATTGCTACCATTGGTAGCAACGGCTTTCAGCAAAACGGCTATGACAATATTTAACTGGTTTCATATTCATTTCCCACCTGCAATACAAACACTAATTATTAGATAATGATGAACTAAGCCTATCTGAATACTCTTAATAAACGCCATTCACATTGTTACTAACTATGTCAAATCATATATGGATGGGGAGCACAATTATCAGATGAAATATTTCTACTACACCCTTTCAATGCATGTGAATGTAATATAACAATACTACAAGTTTGCATTGTATTTAGGTATTTGTATTATTTTTATTGGTATTTATTAATTAAACTCATAAATATTATTAAAATTACTAATGCTGAATACATTGTGTGTGTAATGCGGACGACAACTTGAACGCTACTGACGAGAGAAATGCAGAAAAGTTCAATGAATTGTTTAAGAACCAATTCACTGAACCAGACTATGAGCCATTCCGGCTTATAGGAGTCTACCAGAGCATTTTGAAAACGACGCAGCTGTGCAGATGCTGCGTAAGCGCAGCGAATCCTTGTTTTAGGGGGGCACATAAAGAACTGGGACTTTGATGTGGCATTACCCTTTGCCATCATTATATCTTTCCAGTTTTAGCTATACCCAGCCCATCTCTAGCTAAGCTCCGCCCACACCTCGCTTGTGCTGGCCTATGCTCGCCTATGGCAGTAAAGACATACACTTCGTACAACGTGTCGAACTATTACGCGTTTAAGACGGACTAAATCGAGTTGTTCATGCTGTAATTCATTATGACGTCATCCTACACGTCACGTAGCTGATTATGACGTCATAATAGGATGGGTGGATAAACGGTAAATGCCCATTTAACAATTAAAGGTTGGATGTAATGATGATGATGAGATACCACTAGTAAGACTGCTATTGACAGATGCCAAAATCTGAGTGCGAGTTTAAAATGCGCAGTCTGCAGAGTTCAAGACCTCAATGTGAGTGAGATGGCCTCTTTCTGGTGCTGTTTACATGCTACCGAGTTGCTGCCCTATCATCTGTACAGGAACACGCCCAAAGACTACCACCACAGTCACAAGAGCTACTCTGGGTTTCACACTAGAGGCGTAATACGCAGATAGAAGACATGCCTTATAGACGAGGAAAGGAGGCAGCCTTACTAATCGTGAACTGACCACATAAAGATGGTCTATGTTTGGTCATGTTCTGCCAATGCCACAAGACTCTAATGCGTAGGGAGCCTGGGAATTCACTGCAATTCTGTACCAGTCAAAAAACTGGATTGCTCTGCCAATAGTTTGATCCCAACAATTCGTCATGTTCGCTTACTGAGAAATTTGGTTGCGGATGATAACATGGCTTGGGCAGCCACCATTTCGGTCTTGTCAGCTAATCAAGTTAGTCCAGCCAGTTGTTCTTTCCTGTTAAGAAACCTGGTTAATCCAGCCAGCAGTTCAGTCCTGGATGGTCCAGCCAACAGATCTGGCATGGCAACTAACCCAATTATATTAGTTCACAAAGCAGTTCAATCTTGGAAACGAACTCAGTGACAGTAGTTGAGAATCGATAGTTCGTCCAGCCGTACGTCGTACGCTAGGGAATCAGTATAGTGTCAATATTTTAAGGTTAAGTTTTTGGTTTTGTTCAACATACTGTCTTATATCTCAGGCTTAGTTTACCCTATTGGGAGTTAAGTTAGATACATGTTTCCCTATACCAAGTGGAGGAAGCACACTGATATTGAAGTCATGAGGTCAAACGTCCGGATCACTGTGGTCCTAGTATAGAACTATTTTTTTGGTTAAGCCTTTGGTTTAGTTTTATATCTGAGGGTTGGCTCATCATATTCGGATTAAATTTGGACACCAGCTTCCCGATATCAAGAGAATGGAGCAAAATGATATTGAGGTCATGGGGTTAAAGGTCAAGGCCACTATGACCTTGATATACAACACAATCTTTCCGGCTAAGATTTCGATTATTTCAACACAGCTACCCGTATCTCAGGATTGATTCACCGTACTTGAACTAAACCTGAATGAGTTATATCAAGCGGATGAAGCAGAATAATATCAAAGATTAAGGTCATTATAACATTTGTATAAAATATAGATTTTAACAGTTCGGTTCTTCTACTGAGTTCATATTGCATTTATTTGAGAATTGGCCAACTTATTGGAACTAAGCATGGCCAGACAGCTACCTCAACCGGTAGAAGCAGTGCAAAGGCATTCATACATCTTAGGCCATGGTTATTGTGATACTGAAAATGCAAAATGCAATATCCCGTCATTTGATGTCTTGTTGTACAGCTTATTTGGCAGGTGCTCATGCGCGCACCACACCTGCGATTTGTCTCCGATACAGTGTAACCAATTGCATGGACAATTTCTTGCCTGCGGGGACTGCGTCTGATAATTGCATGTTATTTTAGTTGCTAGCAACCGGTCACCAATAGCAAACATGTGTTGTTATCTGGCAACTGATTGCAGCGATTTTCATAACCGTCAGTTGGATCGCCTGCTGTGGTACTCACGGACACTGCGCCCAGATTCGTAGATATGTTTTGACAAATGATACGATGACATCATACAGCGTGACATCTACATTCTTAAACAGTTCAATCCAGGTGGCCTACGATTGGGATGGGGTGGGAATGTGTGTAGCGAGTGGGTGTAGGGGGAGGGGAGTGCATGGTGTATGGAAGAAGAGTTTATGGTTATGTGGTGTGCGTTTAAGGAGTGGAGCAGGGTGTATGGAGTGGGGATGGGTGTGGGAGTTTGTGAGTGTATAGGGAGGTGGGGATGATGTATGACGGTGGGTTTGGTAGAGTGCATAGCGTGGATGGTATAGAAGGGGAGCATATTGGGGAGTGTAGGGCGGGTGGGGGAGTTGGGTGAGTGCGATGGGTGGAGGAGAGAGTCAACGGTGGGGGGAGGGGGTGCGTTAACATGGGATGGGCGGAGGTTGAGGTGCTGAATGGGTGTGTGGTGTGGTAGTGTAGCTGGACAGGGTAGAGGGGAATCTAGTGGAGGCGGGCAGATAGGTGGGGATGGTAGAAGGTGGGAGTGTACAGGCGAGGGTAGAAGGGGACGAGGAGGGGTCTGAGAAGGGGGAGGTTAGAGGGGGAAGTTTAGAGGAGTTGAGGGTAGAGAGTAGATGGCGGGTGGTAAAGAGTAGATGGGGATGGGAGTACGGAGGGGAAGTTAGAAGGGGTGGGTGTACAGTGGAAGTGGGATGGCTATGGTTGGGTTGGGGGTAACTGATAGGTGAGATGGTAGATGGGTGAGGGTAGAAGGTGTGGATAGAGTAGAGGTGGTAGCGGTTAGGGTGGGCGGGTGGGTGAAGGAAGAGGGATGTGGAGGATATATCGAGGGCGGTGTAGGCGTGGAGAGTGTGCAGGTATTGGAGAAACGTGTAGGGAGGTGTTCGGTGGGGTTAGGGAGAGGGTGTGGGGCGGGCGCTATGGAGTAGGGAGCGGGAGGCAGAGTGTAGGGAACTGGGGTGTGTAGGAAAGATAGAAGACCGAGGGTCGAGGGGAAGAGGGTGAGTGGGGAGCAGCTAGGATGAGGGTAGCGGAGAGAGGTTAGAACGGGGACTTGTAAATGTGGAGGGTAGAGGTGGAAGAGGGGTAGAAAGGGAGGTAGAAGGGGTGTAGTAGGGGGGGGGGTGGAGTAAAGGGGAGGAGGAGGATAGACGGTAGGGTAGAGGGAGTTAGTGTGTGTGTGTGTGTGTGTGTGTGTGCGTGCGTGCGTGCGTGCGTGCGTGCGTGCGTGCGTGCGTGCGTGCGTGCGTGCGTGTGGAGAGGGAGTTGATGAGGTAGAGGGAGAGGAGGAGAGAGCGGAGAGTATGGGTGGTTGGGGGTGGGTGGGTGGTAGAGGGTGCAATGAAGGTGGGGGTGTAGAAAGTGGTAGGATATGTAGATGGGGTAAAGGGATGTGTAGGGTGCAGAGACTGGGGTGTGGCATGATGGTTTAGGGATGGGTGTAGGGAGTGGGAGTGTTGATGGGGTTGTATGGAGGTGGGGTGTAGGGAGGTGGTTGTGATGAGATGAAACATCGTTGGAGTTTGGATCTAATTGATGAAATTCATTCTCACACGATTTGGAATCCATCGCACCTTCTAAGGGTATTTACCTGTAGAGAGAAATATAGAAAGCTATCATCCAGCATCACCAGCTTTCCGGACCGCATGCGTGGAACAGTTAGACTCTACCTCGCCATGACTGAGCTTCGAGCTTCACTTATACTAGCCACACGGATTCTGCATAAGACTATTTGTCCATGACGACAAGCTTAATATCTTGTAGTGTTGACCCATAAATTAACACACACCAAAATTGAACCCGGAAAGAAGAGTAGCAATTACTAAAGATAAAAGCCACAACACAGTTGGACATAAGAATTTAAGAGGCACCGACCGTATCACGTCGTGGAACGGACAATGAAAACATGCACCCACCCCCCCCCCCCCCGGCATATGTTAAAAGAGAAAGAATAATAGAAGAATTGGACAGTGAATTTAACAGAGTTAAGAAGGAAACCTTGTGACTATATTTTAGTCTACCAGTCCAATCTGAGAAGGGGCCTAGTTAAGGAGTTAACACAAGTGGTTAGATGCCAAGATACCAATGGTAACAGCTGTTGAGATTGTCTATGGGGCCATCACCAAGATTGATATGGTGTCTGAATGTGGTGCAATTAATTTTTATAGAAACATTTCCATTGTAGCCACAACAATGACCACACGTCACTAAATTCTTCTAGCTCATATAACCTTCTAATTATAGAAACTAGAAACACAATTCTGGTCTTGAATCAAAATGGCAACTGTCCTCTAAAAAGGTGTCCTTCCTTGATATTGAGGATCTAATTTGCATGCAATTATGGCGTCACAAACATGAAAAATAGTATTTAAAAATATATGTATTCACTGTTTTCTACAAATACAATTGCACAGAATTAAGTGTTGCGATTACTCTGATCAATCCTAGTATTCCCAATTACTATTTGGCTAATTTGTATGTAATTATGATGTCACATTTATATAGTAAAAGGATATTTCCCCCAATATGTAACATTTTTATATTTTGCTTAGCCATAGATGACTGTCCTACGACTAACTTATGACCTCGTCGTCATGATAGTCTCCTGCACAAACATCACCAAAATATTGCTTCGTGTTCATAATTTTAATTCAGCAGCCATGCCCTCCAGATCCAGCTGACTCAAGTTATTGAAACCAAATAAGGGAAGTGGACTATATGGACTTAGGAAAGGTGCATCAACAGATTTAACAAATCGAGGATGAACTTAAACTGACGCACAATTCTATCTAAGGACTTAAATTATTCTCATTTCTTATTGCTCTCGGATTTTGGAATATTGCTGGAATATGCATCCAGTGTGATGGGTTGGAATCGCTGATACATGTCATAGGTAAGAAAGACGTTGCAGTCATTGGGCCATGACCTGATCTACTGTGTTATAAGAACCTCTACTCGCCGTTTATGTCAACAAAGGCCATCAGAATAATTTGATGTGATCAACAGGGTGACAGAAATGAAAGAAATGCTGACAGCCATATATATGGCAGCTATATGTTATGGCAGGAGAAATAAGTGAACTGGGGTGATATCTTTGTCTCTCGATGGTTTATTCTCTCCCATATCATGCTGCATTAATATTGTGCAAAACACTTACGTCACAGGAAGGAATACGACACGAGCCTTTCAATCATCAGGATATTTCAGCTGAAAATGCAGAGAAGCTATTAAATGATTAGGTAACACATTTCACGAAGAAAGGAAGAGTTCCGAAAGACCATCAACACATTGGCTAAATTTGGCCAGAACCACCAAGACATTGGAAAGCACCTAGAAGTGTTGGAATCATCTGTAAATTCACACCAAAGGAAGCAATCAGTAGATGTAATTAAGCTGTTAATAAACAGCACCACTATATTTGCTACGATGAAGTCATCAGAATCGATATGTGTTGGACCAATCAGCAACTTGACAGTGAGCTGAACATTTCTATGAAAATGGTGCATCTGCAAGTGGCAATTTCAGCAGGGCTACTGAAACACTGAGTGAGGCCCATCATGACATTGTGAATCTAGTCATCGACCAGGCTGCTGGTGATAGTGATGTCTTGCATTTGAAAGCATACATATATCAAACATTGGATGGATAAGTATTTAAAATTACAACAAACTCACTAGAGTGGCTAGATATTGGTACAAAAACTCACAACCGAAAATCCCTACTAGAAAAGGAGAAACTTGATTGGTTCAGCGGCTGCACATCGGAACATGAACATATGTGTGGCCTTGATGATGCTTTTATTCTATTGTGATGGATGCCATCAGACTAGAGAGGAGAGTAGAGAAATCATTGTGACATTTAATGTCAGCATTGTTTACTGCCCAATGATACCTGCACCAGCAGCCGGTTTTATCACTATGTACACGATTATGAGGAACATGCAGTCTGAATTTCGCGGGCTAGCCCAAGGTTGGACATACACCGTGTACGATAAAGCTATGCATTGCAAGGCTCGGATGATTAATCTGGGAAACAGATGGACTTGGCAGTAATCAATGAACTGCCTCAAAACCACTTTCATGCCACACAAAGCACATGTCGCCATAAAATGCAGTACATGGTGGAAGCTTCCAATTTCAATATGATTACTAATAATATTGAAATGGGAGGCTTCTACCATGCAGTGGATTTTATAATGACGTACGAGCTACGTAGGGAGGCTATGTGTGGCATGAAAGTGATTCAGCGGCGGTTAGTGTGGGAACTAACATCTGTGGTTCAGATACAGTCGACCATGTCATGAAGGGCAATGGTTTAGAATCCATAAGTTGATAAACTGACTCAATGACTCCATTTAAATGATTTGCAAACACGATTCAACTAACAGAACTCGCACATCATGGGTTGACAATTCACCTTTACAGAGTATCCATCGATGATTTGACGTCATGTGACGCCATACTCAGCTAATGATATCGTCATAATCATTACGTTATAAATGATACTATTAGGCCCGTCTTTATCTCTTAATAGTACGACACGTTGTACGAATTGTATGTCTCTACTATTTAATAAACATGCTGTTGAATATTTTGAAACTAATTTGACTGGGCGCTGTTGCTGCAGCAACAGCACCCGGTTAAATAAGTTTCAAAATATTCAACAGCTTACCTGTATAATTTTCTGTAAATTGATAGTCAAGCAGTTCAGAGATCGATCGATCCCAACACGAGCGAGGTGTGGGTAGAGCATAGCTAGAGATGGGCGGGGTGGGGTGGGTGGGCATAACTAAAAATGGAAAGGTCCATTGTGCCGCAATATTTTAAGATCTTCAGCGTCTCCATAGCAAAGGTAGAGATGTAGCTCAGAAATCACTAACAGATTTCTCACAGTGTGTTCAAAATCTGCACCATCTAATGGCGAAATTTTTAATGAAAGACAAAGGCTGTTGGACATACTTGGCTTCTAGGAAAACTATGATTTCTGATCTCTCAAAGCCCTCCCATGATTACAATGCTGTAAAACGGGATCATAGCAAGTTCTTGGAAATAGAAACATATGCAGAGAAAATTCCAAGTAACTTTCAGTGTGGATATGCAAAGTATGCGTCCTGGAGTTACATTGGTGTTGCTATAGCAAGACCTCTCAGAGATGAGAAACTATAAGTGCATAAAGGTCTAGATGATGTGCAAGGTGCTGTTTACTGGCTTGTGTGGCCATTCAGTGTCGTTTGACATGCCATAGTAATTAAAAAATCATTAAATAAAGCAAGCACAGATACCTTTGGGCTGATTACCTGTAAAATGCTATTTGACTGCACATCTAAAAGCATTTGTAACCATTATGCATCAGACTGAGAGTCATGAACTCCACAACGAGACTGCTAAGAGCCGCATTGCAGCTGATAAAACCACAGTCCTGGAAATCATCAGTGTCAACGAAATGATGATAAACCCTTTCCTCATCGAGTGAGCGATTACTCCAGATAATAGGCAACCTCTTGTAAATATTTCCAATCCACTTGTATCTTCACTCTAGATCACTGGGCCATTTTGGAAATGGTCTAGTGCAAACAGTTTTAGCTATGCCCCGCCAATTTCTATATAAGCTTCACCCACACCTCGTCCGTGTTGGGGTCGATCGATCATTGAAATCACTGACTATGAATTTCCAGAAAGCTATCCAGGTAAGCTGTTAAATATTTTGAAACTAATTTGACTGGACACTGTTGCTGCCTAAGCCTATGTCTAATTAGTTTCAAAACATTCAACAGAATGTTTATTAAGTAGTAAAGACATACAATTCGTACAACGTGTCGGACTATTAAGCGTTAAAGACGGACTATATCGAGTCATTCAAGGCGTCATGATTATCCTACAGGTCACGTCGTTGAGTTTGACGTCGTATGACGTCAAATGATGGATGGACAATCTTGGAACAGTCCATTGCATTTGATATTAACAGATTGGTAAAGAGCGAGAGAGACGTTTATATATTAATCCACTTAGCATACATAATCCTAGCACGTGTATTCCTCTCATTAATTAAAGGAGTTGCTACTAAAGGACCCATGTGACATTGAATATTGATCATCAAATATTCAGGAAACTGACAATCATTGTAGAGTTTCGCGATGTTGACATCAAGACTCATTATTGTTACGGTAAGAATTAATACTGCACCGCTTCTTTTTTAAATCTAGATCCCTTAACCTCGGGGATAATTTTCATTTTAAAAACGTTTGCTGGAAGAACCTTGGCCAAGTAGACTTAAGAACTTATATCGAAACATATGCTTGGTAAATTTTTTCTATAAATTTTCACCCCCAACCTCCCACCCCCTCCCCCAAAAAAAAAATATCATTCGATTGTAATATCTTAAAACCAGCACAGAAAGGTAACCTACATCAGTGGCTTGAAAGCAATGCAAATGTGTGAAAGAGTAATTATCAATATAAGATGTTTGTATTAAACTCGGAACATTCACTCAATGCAAGCATTGTGTTCATATCATATTCCATAGCAAAAGTTTGAACAGAAGACGGTAGTTGCTTCTTTACATTTCTATAGCCATAAAAAATCGTTATTACCGTTACCATAGAAACGAATCCCGCATCAATATTTCCAAGACCATACATCCTATACAATTTACATTTCTGATAATCTGAATACATTTGATAATAAACGACACTATTTTGCGCCGCAAAATTCATTAGAAATCCAAAGCGAAAATATAATTCATAAAGAATAAATTGTTCATGATTGGACAGCATAAAACAGCATAATTGTATGGAAATTAGCCCCGCAGTAGCAATAAAAGATACCATTGCTTAGAGGACGGTTAAACGCATCATTCAACAACAGAATTGTGTCTCTAATTTCAATAATAAGAAAGCTATGGGGGTGGGGGTGGAGGTGGGGGTGGGGGTGGGCGGGGGGGGGGGGGTTAGAACGAATTTAGTTTTTGTGGTAAATTATCGTAGTTACCTGGGAAACGGTTCTGTAAAAAATCTGCACCACTTTCAGACTCTGCATCCACCCTGGTGATGACCCCTTACACCCCCCCCCACCCCAACCCCCACACACTCCATAGACTCTATAACAGATGATGCCATAGACATCTTTTGCCCGACCACTTGTGCAAATGTGTACAATTCAGATTTGTCTGGTAGACGATCTATTGTATGCAACATTGTCATAAGCGACGATTGTACATACACAAACCACACAATAGAGGGCTCCATTTCTAGCTAGGCGCCGCACATTTCTAGATAAGCTCCGCCCACGCTTTGCTCGTGTTGGGGTCGATCAAACTCGGAATTCCCAGAATTTCAATATCACGATAACTACACAGGTACGCTGTTGAATATTTTGAAACTAATTTGACTGGCTATTCAACAGAATGTTTATTATATAGTAAATCCATCGAAGATTCGTACACTTGACAGACTATTCCGGCTTCAGGACGTAGTAGTCTCTGTCAGTTATGTTTCTGACGTCAGCCTACATGTGATGTAATTGATTATGACATAATATATTTGGGTGACAGATCGGAGTCATCTATTATATCCGGGGTTTGATATATAAGGTCCGAGTACCGATTGCATAAGAATGTAAAGCTTTTGTCAAGAAATTACTTCTGTTTAGTAATTAGCAAGTGCTAAGTGAAATAATAAATGAATCAAAAATTTTTAATTCCTCCAAATAAATTTACTGTGCGTAAATACACAATATCAGGTTTCAGAGAGTTTTTGTGTACTTAGGTACCAGTTTCTAACAGGGATGTAAATTTGTTATTTTTATAGCGATAAGATGGTGATATGACACCACCGTCTAGTTTGACAACAGGCGAGTTTGTTAGCAAAAATAAAGACCAATACAAACCACTAAAAACGGAGCACAACTTAGTTTATTATAGTAACTCTAGACATGGACTTGAACACGACAAAGCTTGGCAACAGACGGAATAGCATATGCCGCATCTGGACTTGGCAGTATATAACATCCCTGTGTATAATTCAGAACATGACATGTGACACAAATCTTCACCACGTCCAGCCATAACACACGCCACAATGTCTACCTATGCACAGTCACCATTCCAGACAATTACCACAAACACATTTTTTTCTTCGGCCTTCCTGCTTGGGGAATCCTCTTCATCCTATAATAATTAGATATGTGTCGTCATCTTCAACATTTCTGTTGATTAATCGCAGATTATTTGTACCGTGTGTACTTCACGATGCACTAACCAAGTCCACACACCCCAGCCATCCAGCATACCATATATGTGAAGTTTGGATGTAATAATAAACTTGGAACTTAAGACGCTAATCCGATAGACGTCATATATACCTGTAACATCCCAGTTAGTCCCTCTTCGCACAACACAAACTTTGACAAAACAAACTTTTATTTGACGGATATTGACACGTGTGGTGTTATTAGGCATACTCTGTGCCCACCGACCCACATCCAATAACACATAGCTCAATCCCCAAACGCGTTCCCATTCAAATTGTCAAATACAAACATGAAAAATCCTAAAAAAACCCAAATTACTTCAAAATAAACAAATGTTTCCTCTTGTCACGAACATCCCTCTTGATATGATCTCTACAGGGAGCAGCCAGGTACAAATAGCTTGGTTGAGCATAACCTGCGCCCTAGATATATATTGGTCAGCATTGTCAAACACATAACTTTATGACGACACAATAATGCATTATACTTCACCATTGCAACATTAAAATCCCAGGAAATCAATTTGTGAACAAACATACAGGTAAGCGGCTGAATATTTCGAAACAAATTCGAGTGGAGGTTCTTGCTGCCTTATGCAGCAAAAACCTACACTCGAATTTGTTTCGAAATATTCAGCAATATATTCCTTGAATTGCAAGGAATGTGTTTTGTTTGTTTTCATTTAACTTAATCTCGTTCACACCATTTATGTTCAGAGGACTTTGTATACATGTCAATAACCTAGAAGTGGATATGATACTGTAGATACCAAAGCTGTTGCAAGAGTCCACACAAGAAAGACCATTGTCTATCCATAAAGAGTATTGTTGAAATATGCTGGTATGGTATAGTGTTTCCAACAGCAACAGCTCTCAACAAACACTCCTTCCATTGGGCACCAGCTATAGGCCCGCTATCACGCACAGAATGAATCTGACTAATTCAATGGAGCAATCTGACTGTAAAAGCGTTAATGGATTTTCCCAGATATCGGGGTATAATCGCTAATATAACGTGGTTTATCATTGTCATTACGGAAAATAGTGACACTCCTTAGAATATAAATATTGTCATATGTTATATTTAATTAGAGGTGAATTCGGGTTCCAGTAAATATTTGGCATAGTCCGCGAGGAGAGGAAAATCAGAAATCGAAGATCGAATTTGCGTTATCAAATGTTATATGTCTAAAACATATATAAACAATAAGTCGATAAGTAGGGAATTAAAACGTAAACAAAAAGCGGTTAAATAGCCGAATTTTAGATCGGGAACCTCAATTATATACATTTATGTTAAGTTGAATTAATACGCGTAATTAGCAGAATTATATAAATTGTATTAAGCACTATTAACATTTTCGGGACAATAACACTCTACAATTTATATGTACGAAGAGTGAGACGCTAACAAACATATAAAAATGTATTGTTTAAATAAAAATGCCGAAATATTTTTTCTTATATTTGAGATTTTAAGCATATTGTGTTTAAGTATAACGGAAGGTAAGTTTAAGGCAACACATTTGTACTTTATTTTCTTTTAATACTATTTATCATTATCAACATATAAACTAGCATATGTACCATAGCTGTGTTCCATGTCTCTAGCAACAACTCTAAATTGAATATTGTATCTGAATGGTGCAGAGAGACCACGCTGTAATTGCGCTCATGGACACTGAGTAGTCACCCACCGCAGGAATGGGTCCTGAGAAACCGATAAAACGTCACATACGAACGCTCATCTACAATGCAATAACTATTCTTTTGAATATTTGAATCTATTTCCACACGCATTGATTTTAATATGATAAATTATATCTAATTCACCTGTCTCATTGCTTGTTTCTTATTTATGCTTTATGCCTCGTCCAATGGAGAAGTGCATGATATTCTTCGTTCATTGATATTATAGATCTCCATTTGGCCATACCATTTTGTTTTGTAGCGTTTTAGTACCATGTCTACTAGGCCTATGGGATTGACAATAGTTTACTAATAATACTAATTACTAGAGCCACAATTTACCACGTCGATACCAAGTGCAATGAGTTTTCACTTAGTTGAAAATTATAATCCATGTGTAAATTTTCGCTTTAGTAGAGTGGTTGCTGTTGTGACTTCGTAGTTTTTAAAGACATTTATATTGAAAGCTGTCTAGCAAACTAGCATTTTCAAAATCCCAATCTCCATGCATACAACAGCACGTGGGCAATGATCATATTATTTAACTTAAATTGCATATCATCTAAAATATTGAAAATACAAAACTTTATCTTACCTTACGCTGTTGGACTGGCGGCATGACTTTATCTTACCTTACGCTGTTGGACTGGCGGCATGACTTTATCGTACCTTACGCTGTTGGACTGGCGGCATGACTTTATCTTACCTTACGCTGTTGGACTGGCGGCATGACTTTATCTTACCTTACGCTGTTGGACTGGCGGCATGACTTTATCTTACCTTACGCTGTTGGACTGGCGGCATGACTTTATCTTACCTTACGCTGTTGGACTGGCGGCATGACTTTATCTTACCTTACGCTGTTGGACTGGCGGCATGACTTTATCTTACCTTACGCTGTTGGACTGGCGGCATGACCTTATCTTACCGTACGCTGTTGGACTGGCGGCATGACCTTATCTTACCGTACGCTGTTGGACTGGCGGCATGACCTTATCTTACCGTACGCTGTTGGACTGGCGGCATGACCACATTTTAAATCAATGCTCACATTTTGTTTTGCTTAACTGCTCTTGTGTCAAGTTAAACTTTTAATTGCCATACTGGCCAGAAGGCCTATGGTGAGAAACGCCCATTTATAGGGCAAAAGAATACTATTTTTGAAAATTTACCACTGGAATGACTGGCTCGGTTTCCGAGGCAATTATTCCAATGGTAAATTTTCAAAAATAGAGTACTCTTGGCATACAAATGGACACTGGCCAGGCTGAATTTTCGATTTTCTTAACCTTTAATCCAATGATCTGGACCACCAAAAACGGCATCTGTAATGGTCACGCTGTTTACACATGAGGGGCTAAGTTAGAATTGAAACACATAGTTACAAATCCTTGAGAATCTGCAATGTTCTAATGCCTTCTTGCGAGGTGGCCTTGAAAAGTGCCATCCGTTTCGAGCTATGCCCCGCCCATTTCTAGCTATGTTCCACCCATTTCTGGCTATGTCCCTCCCATTTCTAGCTATGTCCCGCCCATTTCTAGCTATGTCCCGCCCATTTCTAGCTATGTTCCACCCATTTCTAGCTATGCCCCGCCCATTTCTAGCTATGTCCCTCCCATTTCTAGCTATGCCCCTCCCAGTTCTAGATATGCCCCGCCCATTTCTAGCTATGTCCCGCCCATTTCTAGCTAAGCGCCAACCAATTTTTATGCGTCTTGGAATCGATTTGAAAATTTGACACCTGAATTCCCAGAATGTAAATTTCAAGCTAACTATACAGCTACGCTGTTGAGTATTTTGAAACTAATTGGACCGAGAGCTGTTGCTGCCTATGTCAGCAACAACTTCCAGTCACGTTAGTTTCGAAGCATTCGACAGAATTGTTTATTAAATTGTAAATCGACAAAACATACAATTCATAAACATTTATGATGGACTTTTTGATTTTGGCGACAGAGCTACATCAATTTGATTGTGACGTCAGCTAATAAATGACGTAATTGTTATGTCAGATACTTGAGCGACGGATCGGATCCCTCCATTAAACTTTCATTCATTGCTCGACAGGTCGCGCGCTGGAAGGCGACGGATCATGTCTTAGCAATGGAGGAAACTGTCAGCTTATTACAGCACCATGTATTGACGGAACGGTTGTAGAATCGGACGAATGTGACGAAGAGAGAATGTGCTGTGTACCGCTTAACGGAAACCGTAATGTACTACCGCTTGTACAACATGAAACGGTTGTTATTCAGACCGCAGCTAAACAAGACCTTCAGAACTGCTTGCCCCTTCTTACAGAAACTCATCAAAACGCGCCGATCTCAAACCCAACAGGTGAGTTTTGACCATTTCCTCCATAAATATCAGATATGACAGAAGACATGTTTTGAATATGCCGAACTCAACATAATCATCCGTTCAAATTAGCTTCAAGGTATTCATCAGCGTACATGTAGACCTATCGCTTAATCCGGATGTGAAATACCGAGACCCAGATGGGCTAGAGGTCGTTTTGGTCAAATGGTCCAATAGCTATAGATCACTCACACCACTATGTGTATTACAATTGAATCAATGATTCGCAGGCTACAAGTGTTCCATGTCATCTCGAAACGACATAGGCCTGTAACGTACGTGTGTGAGTACGCGCGTTCGTCCGTCCGTGGCCGCATCTATAGGAAGTAGGAAGATAGTAATAAATGACTGGTCCAAGTGGAGGAATGAAGTATAGTGCCTGAACAAGAAGGGATGTTCAGTTTTGTTCATAAACCCCTGATCTGACTTGACAGAAATCCTAAAACGCGGCTACCTTTCCGGTAATCTATGATTCCCCGACTTTTGGCCTTGATCAGAAAAATACCATATATTACAAAATAAGCCAGTATGCGTTATAATTGCGACATATGCTTCGAAATTTGACCGACAAACTGAGAGACTCACAGACTGACATCTACTAGTTGCTAGTCGCAACTAAATATATTGGATGAATATAGATAGTTATTGCTGATGTTCGACAAGCAACTAACGATTTTTGAAGAATATATCCCTATTTGCTGCATATGGTTGCAGCTGGTAGCAACATGTTCCAGTCAAATTAGTTTCAAAATACTCAAAAGCTTTCTACTATAACTTTCTTGAAATTAAAACACTGTAATTTCAAGGCATAATGTATTAATGAGAACCGCATTTGTGAGAAAGCTACTAACTTTGCATCGGAAATAATAACTGACTTTTTGGTCAATTAGGTCATTATGGTGACGGATGTGGTTTAATACCGGCGCTGAGTGAAAGCCAGAGCGACACTGGATTCCGGATCGTGGGCGGTGTCTTTTCCACGCCTGGCAAGTGGCCTTGGCAGGTAGCCATCCAAACGTCAACTTGTCACCACCTATGCGGAGCGTCTTTACTGTCTGCGCAGTGGGTGATCACAGCAGCGCACTGCGTATTGAAGTACGATGATAAGTGTGGCTTGTGGTATCCGTTAATGGTCAAGCCAGCCAAATAGGCTTCTGCAATGGTTCTGAAAGTTGCTCATTTAGAGCCAGAAAGAAAACTATGCTAGAAAATTTACAATTGAAACAAGAGCAATCAGATTGCAAGCCATAGCCCTAAGATTTTTACACACATACATACAGGCGGGCAGGCGGGCAGGCGGGCAGGCGGGCAGGCAGGCAGGCAGGCAGGCATGCATGCAGGCAGGCAGGCAGGCAGGCAGGCAGGCAGGCAGGCAGGCAGGCAGGCAGGCAGACAGACAGACAGACAGACACGAATACAATACTCTCTTCCCTTTACGTGACGAGGACATTCATATTTCATATATTCTTACAAACACATACGATTAACTTGTTAGGCTACCAGCGACTGTTGCTACAAAGCAGAAGAGGAGAACCTTTATTTTAATCTGGATACTGACGTTGTATATTCATTAATTCCTTCTGTGTCAACAGCGCCTCAAAGCGCCCAAATTGTTGCTCATAGAATAATATTTTAGAAAATGTACCACTGGAATGACTGGTTCGGTGACCAAGCCAGTCATTCCAGTGGTAAATTTAGAAAATGTATTTCCATGGCCAGCAAATTGACTTTCTCAACACCCCTGCAGAGACCTTACAGCTAGTTTGCTCATTAAAATGTTGATTTGACACAAGAGAGATTAACTAAAATTGCAGATGCTATTTCTAGTCTAAAATCATTTGTTGACCATAAACAGCATACATAACAAAGAAGATATCAATAAAGTCTGCGTTGATCAAGTGTCGTGCTCTTTAATGCAGACCTGCATATCCTCAATAGAATGCGGAACTAGTATGTCATTTTCAAAAAAGGATGGCTGTGAAAAAATGGTTCGACGTTACATTCTTCAATTATAGCATTTTGTGCTTTGGGCTTTCTTAAAAAAACATTCCGAACATTAAAATTGATAGTTCTACGAGAAAGAATATTTCAATTTTAGCTACGGTTTATTGTCCTTGTAAACGGAAAAGAAAATGAACAGTTCTGGCTTTATGTGTTAGCTTTGAGAATCGGCCACAAACGTACACGAACAGTCACGCGTAGAAAATACCCACCGAGTTTGCAGGAAGGAGCCTTTAGCAGCCAAATGGACTTTTCCATTTTAGCTACGCCCCGCCCATCTCTAGCTAAGCTCCACCCACACCTCCGTTGTGTTGGGATCGATTGATCTCTGAACTCCCTGACTATCAATTTGCAGAAAACTATACAGGTAAGCTGTTAAATATTTTGAAACTAATTTGACTGGGTACTGTTGCTGCCGATGGCAGCAACAGCGCCCAGTCAAATTAATTTCAAAATATTAAACAGCATGTTTATTAAATAGTGGAGACATACAATTCTTACAACTGACTATTAAGAGTTAAAAACGGGCCTAATTGAACCATTTATGACGTAATGATTATGATGTTATACTACACGCAGCTTAGCTGATTATGACGTCATATGACGTCAAGTCATCGATGGATACTCTGGAAAGGTGATTTGGTTTATTGGTTGGTCAGCAGAAGATATTAGAAGCAATGATTACAGCTTCGACCCCCAGCCCCAGTTCCAGAATTATGAGCAAAAGACAGTCATCATACAGACAATACGATAACCATGTATCACTTTTAGTGTCTCAATTTCAAGTCAATTATGCATGGGAGTTTTGAAGTTTTTAAACCTAATTTGCATAGGCAGCTACAACTCCCAGTCAAATTAGACACAAAATATTCAATAGAATAATGCTTCTTAATCATTAAAGATTTTGATGTTTCTGCTATGTGACGTTTAATAGAGGAATCCAATCTGTTGATCAAGTATTATGACGTCATAATAAAGTACGTCATATGTAGGCTGACGTCACAATCAACTCTGTAATGAATGAACTTTAAAAAGTCGCTCAGCCTTACGGAGTCGTCTAGGAAGTGAAAAAAGTTAGAGCGCTCTGGAACAAAACTATACTATACGGAACGATGTTTGCTAAGAAAAGGGTATCCTAACATCCTTTGCGCAGCACGCAATATATGCCTATGTGACGTATGACGTTGTTTCGCGTGCAATTACGTCACAGATTGAAAACATGTTTTGCTTTTCGCGAGTCAACTCCAAACAGTAGTAGTATAACTGTTGTAATAAAGCCCACATGAGGCCACTACATAATAAATATAAATATGCAAAAACCCCAAAAAACCCAACAGAATAAACATATATACATACTATAAGTCTCCATTAGAACACATGCGCGGAAGACGCACACACGCACGCACGCACACAGGCACGCACGCCTCGCGAAATAGCAGACCGCTCTAACAAAACGTATCGTTCCACAGGATTCGCAGGTTTTCTTGACTATTTTAAAACTAATTTGGCTGGGCAGCAGCAGCACCCAACACGGTCAAATCGTGGGCGGAGCTTAGCTAGAGATGGGTGGGGCATAGCTAACAGTGGATTCATCCATTAGTTCAAGATCTCGAGTCTACTCTTAACTATTCAAGGGAAAATGGTTTACGTTGTACATCGACTCTCATATCTAGTCTTTCATATTAATGGCAGAACAGACAGGACGCGGGCGTCACGCGGGCGTCAAGCAACACGTGGGCGTCACGCGGAAAATTAAAACACACTGAATGCATCTGGCATGCGGCAAATCGGATAAACGCACGCCATTATCACGTAATTGTCAGAACATTCTTCTGCAAATTCTGGAGCATCCTTTTGTGACCATGTGAGAATGGGAATTCCCCCTCGCGGCAGCAAGCGGCACGCGTAAAAAATCGCTCCATGAGCGACTCCAAAACGCCCGCGTGCCGCCCGCCCGCCTGACTCCCGCCTGACGCACGCGTTAGTGTGTTTTGTTCCTCTTTATATCATTTGTTTGAAATCTGACGCACTGACGCCGTCCTGACGCCCGCGTCCTGTCTGTTTCGTCCTTTAATTGTACTTATTAACTGTCTGCTGATTAGCCATGAGTGGCACAAAACGCAATAAATATCTATCTATCTACATGTATCTATTAAATGGATTAACGTGTATCGTTTCTAGCAAAGTGGATCACATGGTTATGACTTATGACTTGTTATCCCGCAGCTATCTGGACAAAGTTTCAGAGTTGCGAGCCGTGATGGGGGAACACGACAGGAGCATGGCGGAGGGAACCGAAGTAATAACAGGAATCTCCAATATCATATTGGTATGTGTTGTATTTTATACATGAACAATGACACTCATGCCCATCCCTTTAACGGTGCGTATTCACACCAGAATTCTTGAACATACATTATTTAAATTATATACATTTATAGAAGCTTAAATTGTGATTTAATGAAACGAAATGAATCTTATTAAATGATGATTTCATTCCGTATAAATTAATATAATATTTTAATTGTGATGTTGAAATAGGGCAAGTGTCTCACAATTTCACTAAATTTATGCATAATGAAATTATCATATGTTAAAATTTATTTCGTTTCACTACATCTCGGCACACAATTTAAGCCTCTAAAGCATACAATTAAAGCAATTTTATTTTCAAGCATTCTGGTGTGAATATGTACCTTTAATGTTGACCTAATAATGTGCCAGCCATACTAGCAGTGCCATCATAAAAAATCCACCGTTGTTAGACTTCAGATCAGATAAGCACAACCACGAAAAACAGTACGTCAGGAACAAAGAACACACTGACATTGAGGCAGTACGCTACCACCAAAGAAAATACTGACATTGAAACAGCACATAACCACAAAGAAAATACTGCCATTGGACCAGCACGTCAGCAACAAAAGAAAACACTGACATTGGACCAGTACGCCAACGCCAGAAAACACTGACATTGCGGCAACAAATAACAAATAACAAAAATATTGACATCGAGGGCGAGGCACACTTTAGCAAAAACAAAACTATTGAAATTAAAATAGCATGTCGTCTAGCAATTGCAAGTTGTTGGTACAGACATATGGAAGGGCTGCACGCGAGCCAAACTCTGGTGTTGAGGTAACACGCCGGTGACAAAGAAAACACTGATAGTCAGACAAATTCATATTCGTGAATCGTAGATTCCTCCGGAGTTCTGAAGCATTTCGAAGAGTCGAGTAATGCCTAATAGCCTACTTAATGAGTTGCATGTTCTGTTTATAAATACGCTATATTAATAGCATAAAACGAGGTAATACTTCATGCTGAACGGTAAGTAGAGGTAACGTCACTCGCTGACATTGAAACAGTACGTTAGCAGCAAAGAAAGCGCTACCGTTTAAGGTAGAACGCAACGTCACCCTTAAAGAGCGCACTGACATTAAAACGACGCGTCACGGACATTGATTCAAACATTGATATTATTGAGGAGACACATCAACCGCGTAAGTAGGCCTATAGTGCTGATAGAAGATACGAGAAGTCAAATTGCTTGCACGTTTGTCCGGGCCACATTTTGTGCTTAATCTTGAGCCCCTGCATTGAATCATTCGTCAACAAGATGTTGAAGGGGAAACTTGTGCTTGATTACCTATTTTCCTCGAGTTTGTAAGGTATCGAAAGATATATAGACCTATTTCAATTCTATTGAGTGCTGTAATGAATCAGGAGATTTTAAATAGCATATGGGTCATTATTCAGTAAACTCCAATCCTAATGCTTAACCCGAGAGGCGTATATATGTCAAGACGCGCACTGGACGAGTACATTAGTTTATAAAATCACCTTACGCAAGGATACTTGAGTATATTGTCAGATTCGATGAATAGGCCTAAGTGTTACACACATTGCGGGTTGACACCATTTAAACAAATAAACCTTGCAGGTAATAATGTATAATTTATACATAGAGCGCAGTAAATGATCACGTGACCTAATGCTTGTATTTGATTGGATTAGATAAAGTGCGCAATGATTCAGCGTTATTGAGGGAAGTCAGACGATTTACCCCGCGCAGACGTGTTCTAATGGAGGGATCATGCCCATTTCTAGCTAAGCACAGCACGTCGGAATCAATTTTAAATTTGAAAACCTGCATTCCCAGAATCTACATTTCTGGGTAACTATATAGGTAAGCTGTTGAATATTTTGAGACTAATTTGACTTGGTGCTGTAGCTTCCGGTGAACTTTGTTTCAAAGTAATCAACAGAATGTTTATTAAATTGTAAATCCATCAAAAACATACAATTTTTACTGACTATTGTGACTGACATTTACATCTTCATGATGGCGAATTCGACGTCATGTTCTGCTGCATCGTATGATTGTGACGTCAGACAACATGTGACGTAATTGATTATGACGTTATATACTTGAATGACAGATCGGATCTCCCCACTGATTGTGATGACTGATGGCTTGTCAATAAAATGTGAAAATATATGTAACGTCACTACAGCGATTCAATCACATCTAAAGCCTATGTCAGACGATCCAGCATGTATGATTATACATGTATGATTCGACAAAGTCGCGCGATGTTTTAGTTGGCGGCTGAAATAAAAGTGACGCAAATTTTTTTTCCTGTGATCTATACGTGGAGGGCTTTCAAGAAATGTAAAGCTCCAACTTATTTATCTACGGATAATGTTGTAATCGGTCATCATATATCAAAATCTATATGATAATACATGTAAATTACAAACATAAAATTGCGTTTTACTCACAACTTTGTTTGCCTTTATTATATATGCAGTAACATGTCTCTTTTCGGACAAAAATCTTTTTATGTAATTCAGAACACATCAATTGTTATTTGATATTGAATGTCATCCTTATAGATATGCAGCCTGCCAACAATATATATGATATACTGAAGCATGATGAAATATACTAAATTAGCTTGCTGTTTTACAGTGCCACATCTTAATGTAAGATAAGGTAATTTTACCTCATGGGGATTACTTCAGCTATGCCCCGCCCATATCTAGCTAAGCGCCGCCCATCTCTAGCCAAGCCACGTCCATCTTTAGTTACACCCTGTCCAGAAAATCTATAAGGTAAACTCTTGGATATTTCGAACCTATTTTGACTTGACATTGTTACTGCCGATGGCAGCAACAGCGCCCAATCAAATTAGTTTCATAACATTAAACAGAATGTTTATCAAAATGCAAAACCATTCCGTCAGGAATCAAACGTTCAAGAAGAGTTAGCCTTGTCAGCATCTTTAATTCCTAAGAGAAGCTTTGCTTGCTGAGAGACGAGGATATTATCAAAATATTAATTACACATTTGATTATGATGTCAGCCTGCATATGACGTAATTGATACTGGTTCTGTACTTGATTGATAGACTGGATTTCACTATTATGCATCATTATGTGAGCCATCTGCTACGTCTTTACATAACGTGCGTGGATGCATAATGGTCAGGCAAATATAGGTTTTGCATAACTTTGGCAAGTGTCTTTAAAACATAATATTACATTGTCATTTACATCCCTATCCTTACAAATTAAAAATAATATTAAGGTATGAACAAATTGCAATTGGACAGAAGGTGAGATCTATATTGACGAGCCACGTACATGTAGTGTTACAGTACAGTTGTGTGATAAGTGCGCATGTACCCGAAACAGCAAACATGCTAATTAGCAAGAACTTTTCTATTGCATATTTTGAGCTTAATTCTGATTAATGTTTTCCAATCCAATTATGGTCAAAATACTTTACAGTAGAGTTCCTTCTGTTTTGGTACATATGCATTAGTTTATTACTGAGGTGTACTCGTCCGTCATCCAATATAAAACAATATGTTTTCATATTTCATCATGTTACTCAGAATCTGAAGCATTTATAAGTTGTCCCGATGGGTTGCAACAACCTTCAGCATTACAACCACAAGCAGTAGTACACATCTGCTGCGACACATAGCATTTACAATTAGCTCGACTGCATTTTGTTTTACACCCACATGCAATTATTTCTATGCACACTGAAGGGATTGGGGGAATACGAGTCCAAACGATCGGTAGCCCACTTGAAGCATCTGTCCATCCACCACATGATGACAGTGTCTCCATGTTCACCAGTTGGCGTGCTTGCATGTAGCCAGATCTTTGCCTGGTTGTTTGACCGTTTCCAATGCAGCTCTATGGCATTCTTCGTTGATGGTAACATTTCCAAATCTTTCTTCCCCTTAGCAAATACATCACGTCTACCTTTATCAACCCCACCTTCCACATTTGGCACGCCATATGAGCGACACACAAACCCCTCTGCTCCTACAAACCCTTTATCACGACCGACTCCTTCAAGTAGGTGGCAATTGTCAACATACAGCTTCCAACAGGGTTTTCCCCAAATCTTGCGAAAGATGAGGTTGAATCACATCCCGTAAAAGCATGAAATCCAAGCAGGTTGTTTATACACGGAGGTGTTAATTTTCTGCAAATGAGATGAATATGGTAGCACTTTCGATCTTTTGCAGTTCCACATATCATCCATAATTCTACTTGTTTTGATGCAAAAAATGGATCAGCATAAGGAAAACATCTTGACCAGTGAAAGAGGCAGGCAAGATAATCCATGCTTTAACACATTCTCTAATTCTACTTTCCTTCCAGCTTGCGATGCATTAAACAGTTGTTGAATAAGCTTTCGATCTGCTTTGACAACCTTTGTTTCGTTCTGTGGTGTCTTAACACTTGTCTTATATAGTGATGCAAATGTCTTTGAGCTGTTTTTCTTTAGTGTTTCAAAGAATGGAATGCTCCCTGTCACAAGCCGTTCCCTTGCATTTTCCTTCACAAGCGATGTGTCTCTTTCATGTGCTGTCAAGTGATCCAGTTCAATGTCAGCTGTGGCAATATCATTTGTTGCTATTAAAATGAGATCGGCTTTCGATGCTTCACCTGCCACCGCATCTGTGTCACCCTCTGTTGATCTAGGCAGATCTTCTACATCTGTTGCTCGAACAACCACTGTAATGCGGAATACGTTGAACCGTTTGAATTCTTGAACTAGGTGGCCAACAGCTTCTTCATCATTCTTTATCTGTGACGGCAATACATCCTTACGAGTTGATATGGCCTGGTCATCATCTTTAATGCCTAATAAAAGCTTGGTTTGCTGAGAGACATGTGATCGCTCAGCCCAGGTTAGACAAAACTTGTCTCTTACTGGATCATTTCTTGTTATTCCAATTATACCACTGGATAGCTTGCACATTCTATTTACTCATTCGGTTGCTTGGTCAACTGGAACTTGGTTGAAACAATGATTGCTGCGCTTAACCACGAAATCTCCATTTTCAACCTCTGGAGCTGTTGATGCTAATGCCTTCATATCAGCGAGATACACGGTCCCCATCTGACATAGTGTGTGTGTGATCATATATTGTCAGCCATGGACGCATTGCAGTAAAAGCATCGATGTGGAGCTGCAATTCCCCTCTCTATTGGCTCTAATAAAGTCAAGAAGGATTGATACCATATCAATATATGATTTCCAAAACATTAAAATTTGGTTGATCAGCATATTCCTTCATAAAATTAGTGAATAGTTGTTGTACCGACTCCATTTCAATGGCATTGGTCAGTTGTACCAAATCATCAGCAAGTTGATTATACGTTTTCTTGTCTTTGAAATCAGTTATGAGCTTGTTCAACTCCGCTTCCAGTTGTATGTCCTTATTGTTGACGCTAAGCCACTCCACAAATAACTGCCATAATACTCTAAACAGTGCTTCATAAGCTAACGTATGTGCTCGAACGGCTCTATAGTAAGCGTTGCCAGTCATCATAGCCTCTGTACTGTTCTGCGCAAAAAGATCTGCATCCACCCATGCATCATCTAAACCAGAACATTCCATATGTTGACCAATAGCTTTGAGAAAATTGAAAAGAATGTGTAGATGGCCTAGAAGTAGAATAACATCTTTGTATTTCTCTGTAGATGCCCATGTCAGTTCTTTAGCTCTGCTGTAAAGCGGCTGATCTACCACAATTACTGTGTGTGGATGACCAAGATGTTGTGATATTGACTGAAATCTGTTCATAACTGTTGCCATTATGTCGTTTCATCATCTGGTGCTTGAAGGATTGGCATCATTCCAGCTATTGTTACCGCTGCAGTATCTGAGCTAACTGCCTCATTAAATGCTCTCCATGAAGGAACTTGTTGGTTGACCTGACCCTGCATGCGTGCTAGAAGTCATGCTTGGTTTATTAACCTTGCATTTATCCGATTGTGATTCTCAGTGAGCCATTTTTCAACATCAATATCTGCAACACTCTGAAATACATGAGATGGTCGCTTGCACGATAGTAAAATAGCTTTGTCAAGCTCATGTGATTTGGCTATCACATCATGCTTGAGCGCTTTGTCCCTACCAACGGCGTGGTTGCTGTCATCTGTAGACTCGGTGTAAGTGCCACGCTGCCACAGCATCATCTGAGTGGAATGGAATGTGTTTTTGCCATCTAGCGTGGCCTCCAGTACATCAATATTGTCACAAGAAGCGAGGATTAACCTTCCTGGTGTGTAAGGCACAACCCCAGTTGGTACATAAATGCCACCATTTTTATCAAACTGTCTGAGAATATTTGTAGCAATTGCTGTGTCTATCCACCTGAAGGTGTCCATTCCAATTGTGTGTCCTGCTGAATGAAAAAGATCGACTAGCATCTCAGATCACGTTGCTTGATGAAGGGATAACCCTAGGCCAACATGTTTTGGTGTACGTTTTCTATTGTAAGACACGGCATATACAATATCTTGCGCCAAACTACACACTCTTGTCTTTGTTGAATCACCCTGATTAATGCCGTCATCACACTCACCAGCACCGGAACTTTCAAGTAGTTGTGTTCCACCCAACAAAACACTTAGGAACAAGTAGAGACTATCTGGAATAACCGCTTGGACGTGGTCCTGGTCAATTTCCTTCCAAGCTGCAGTGTGGCCAGGTGTGTCTTGCAAATCAATTCGTAATTTTAATGCAGTGTGAACGAGTTCCTGCAAGTTCTCACCATATTGTTGAAGGTTTGAAGATGCTGAATCGTCCTCAGACTCGGAAGACAATGATGATCGTGCAAGAGTCTGTGCAATAATGAAATCTGATGCGTCACTTGGATACATCAGAAGAAATGACTGGGAGTTTAATGTCGCACAAAACTAGCCTTTGAACCAAGACATCGATGAACATCAGCATAGAATGTCTGTCATCTTGAAACATACTTATCCGGTGGAATAACATTTAACTTTTCACGGATCAGTTGGTACTGCTTCCAGACATCTCCCATATCATAGACATGTCCCAGTGACAATCCGTTCCGAAGTTCTCTGTTAAGACTGGCTAACGCTTGATCCATACATTTGTCTGATGATTGACATAGAGCTTGGGCTTTTTGTGCCTTCCTTTCGAACCGTACTAAGCATTTCAAATGGTAGTTACCTTCAGCAGCATCTAGGTCAACAACATTAGCTGTTCTAACCCTCATTATTTCATCATAGTTAGCTAATGACATAATCTTTTCTGATAATGCAAATGTTGCCACACTGTGAATATTCAGAACTGAGCTTCCTTGGCAGAACATGCAGCGACTAGAATCAAATGATATTGCTTTTCTGTTTGTTCGAATACTAGAAGATGTATCTCCAGATGTTTCACCTCTATAGGAACTAATACACGCGATAGTCTTCTGCCTTAAGAGTTTCAGAAGACCTTCAGATGTGAATGAGCTATAGCATGTTTTGTGCCACTTGATCGGTACCGTGTTCCATTCATCTTCATCAATATTACTAAGATTATTGAGGAGTATTGTTGACTCGGTATCTCTTAGTTGTCTTCTTTCTTTGGCAACCTGGGAAATCCGACATTTGCCTTCAGACGAACCATACCTCAAGGGCTCGTGGTTTTCTAACTGACAAAAATACAGATATTTAAATCTAAATCATCTCTAATGTTCTTCTTCCTTAGGACACGTACATGATTGAGATCTGGACTTGCCATTTTCAATTCTCGTTGTAATTAAGCAACTAAAGATCATTCAAGTAACATCTTATTACAGGGAGTATTGCGCATAAAATTACAATATGCTGATCATGCACGATCAAATTATACTTGACATAGACTATACTAACAGGCAGTAACAGTATGGTGAACAACTAGTGAATATATAGTAGCTAAATATATAGTGCACACGATAAACCGAAAAATACAAACGATGGAATGTTATTCATGTAAAGATTATAATAGTGAAGACAATTTAAGTAAGCATAATGTAAACATGTTTTGCAAAACAACTTGCTAGGCAATAGTTGTTTTGACAGTAATGACGATATCTATAACAGTTATAAGATATATGATCAAATCTTCTTGGTCTAAGTCTCTTAATATGCTGCTAACACTTTAAACTGGATCATAGTCACACATGTCTTAATATACTGCTAACACTTTAAACTGGATCATAGTCACATATACAATTTTAACTGGATCATAGTCACACATGTTATGTAAGGTTAGTGGCAAATCTGTCTAGTCGGGGATTTTGTTCTTACAATTTCTGCTCGAATAGAGTGGTCAGTATGTGATTAGTGTGATGCTGCATTCCGAAGTCGAATACACTAAGCGAAATGTAAAGATGCTTTACAACATTTGATACCCAATAGTTAGTTTTACAAACTACTTGTCGAGCGCGTAACGTAATGATGATGCCTATAGTACTTATGAGGTAGACGACAAAGTCTTCTTAGGAGATAGTCAAATATGATGATCATGCTAGATCTCTCAATATACTGCTAACACATTAAACTGTAACGTAGTCACATCGGCTATGTACAACTAGTGGCAAAACTGGCCAGTCAGGAAGCTTGTTCTCATGATTTCCGTTTGAAAAGAAATCGTCTATGAAAATAAGCGTGTGGCGTATGGAGCGGTCTTCAGGCAGTCCACTTCAATTAAAAGGTTGAAACATCCAAACCAAACCTGTAAATCAAATAACAATACGTGTAGTTTAATAAATAATAATAATAATAATAATAATAATAATAATAATAATAATAATAATAATAATAATAATATTTTAAATTATTGGATAAAATATTTAAATATTTGCGTAAACCAACCTAAAATAATAAAACCGAGAAAATCGCATTTATGTTTTAATAATTTCCATCTATTATGATGTAATTCTTTAAGTATATTCCGCGATTATGACGTTGAAACTAATCCAATTATTATATTTCTAGTATTTTCTGAAAGACAACATCGTGAATTATCTTGCGGAAGAAAATTAAAATTCAAAAATTTTGACCCCAGTGGTCAAGACTGACCACTATGTCCGGAGAAATGCAAAATTGAGATTGTCATCCACCCCTATGTTGTAGAGGACACTTTTGAGAATTCATTCAGCATGGGTGACGGCTTCTAACAAAAAATGCAAAAAGACTGCCAATGTTCAATTTTCGTCCAACACCGTAAAACATGTTGAATGAAACTGCCAATCATATGCCGATGCTATATGATCGTGTGTATAATGCACATTTATGACATGCAAATGTATTATCATACATTTATAATCATAGATGTTGGATCGTCTGTCACTGGCTTTAGTTATTGAATAAAACGCATTCCAGTATTCGATATGTAACTATAAAGCCAGTAACAGACGATCCAACACGTGTGATTATAGATGTATGATTATACATTTGTATGCCATACATGTCATACCAACAAAAACACGTGATAGAAATTCCGCTATATGATTGACTGTTTCATAAAATATGTTTGACGCTGTCAGACGAAAGTTGAACATTGTCCGACTTTTTTGCGTGCATGATTCGACTTGTCGAAACGTATGACACACGATCAAACATCGTTCGATTTTTTAGAATCGTACATGTATAATCATATATACACCTGTGCAAAAGTTAAGCACCAGCAAAAACAATAGAACGTAGAAACATGATGGTACAACTAGGCTGCCATACATTTTGTCCCCGCGTTAGCTGACATAATTCCAAGTACGAAATGCACATGCATGCATGACTTCACGCCGCTTGATGTCCGTGCGTGGCGGGAAACAGCACACGTGTTCAGTTATGTAAAAGTCCAGTTTGAGGTGTAGAACATTACATACAGATTTAGGCGACAAGATTAGGAATTTTGTGTTCATGACCGTGGTTTATTTGTACAGAGAGAATTAGCTCTTGATTGTGAATCGCTATGGCAAGACGAAGGTTAAGTGATCGTGTGAAATGGCAAATCATAGGCATGCATACCACTGGTATGTCATGCAGAGAGATTGGCAGACAGCTGAACATTAACCATACTGTAATCAGTCGTTTGATTGCGAAACATGGGCAAACTAACGAGGTGAAGGACAGGCCTAGATCTGGAAGACCGAAGAAGACTACTGCCCGTGATGATCGAGCCCTAGTACGCCTTGTTAGGAGATCTCCATTCACCAACAGCAGAGTGCTCAGCCAGCAATGGGAAACGCGCACTAGAGTGTCAATGTCTACCGTCAAAAGGAGACTGTATGCTGCTGGCATGAAAGCTAGGAGACCTGTCAGACGTCCTCTCCTCACTGCACACCACAAAGAGGAGCGTCTGAGGTGGTGCAACGAAAGAAGACACTGGAACATGAGATCCTGGAGACGGGTACACTGGTCCGATGAAAGTCTGTTCCTGCTTCATGCCACAGATGGTCGAACTCGTGTATGGAGGTCCAGACGCACGGCGTACGACCAACGTAACATCATGGAAGAAGTTCCATTTGGTGGAGGTTCCGTTATGATATGGGGGTGCATCTCATTCGATTGTAGGCTGGATCTGTTGACTGTACCTGGAACACTAAATGGACAAAGATATCAAGATTCCATACTGGATAGAGTTGTGGTCCCTCATTTTGTAAATCATGCACCTGGAACCCACCCTATATTCATGGATGACAACGCCCGACCACATCGTGCTAGAGCTGTGCATGAATACCTCTGCCAGAATGCCATCGAAACCCTACCATGGCCAGCAAGGAGCCCTGACATGAACCCTATTGAGCATATCTGGGACATTCTGGGAAACATGGTGAGAAGGAGGGATCCTCCTGTGCAGAACCTACAGGAATTAACAGACGCACTCCATCTTGAATGGCAACGAATACCACAATGGCGTATCAGTCGGTTGGTGACTAACATGAGACGTCGTGTCCAGGCCGTCATCCAGGCACAAGGTGGATATACCCGGTATTAATAATGACGGTCTCAAACTCGTGCACAGATGTTAAACTTCGTTTTCAGACACCATTAATGACAATCTAGCCACGTATGTCAACTGTAGGGCAATAGTTGTCAGTTGTGTCAACGTAACCATATTCAGGCCTCGTTTTCAAGGTCAAACAAAAACATCCCCACCATCATAATCAGCATTCCTCTAGTTGCATTATTACCTCTTGCACTAAGATGGATGGGTACATAAATGTTTATGCTATTGCTTTCTTCATAGCACATGAATATACCCTCGCATGTGCGTAAAAATAGGGTGGTGCTTAACTTTTGCACAGGTGTATATATTAGATCGTCTGAAACAGGTTAATTGTCGACTGACCTCTCAGTTAGACGTGCATATTCACACCAAAATGCATAAAAATAATATGGTTAAAATTGTAATGATTTTAGAGGTTTAAGTTTTGTACCTAGATGAAAAGGAGCAAAATAAATCTTAACATGCGATGGTTTCATGACGCATAACTTAATTTGAAGTTGCGAAATTGAACTAGAGAAATGTGCAAGCCCCTAATTCAACTTCACAACTACGAATTACATTAGTTTATACGGAATGAAATCACCATATGCTAAGATTTATTTTGCTTCGTTGCAGTGAAGTACAAAATTAAAGCCTCTAAAAGAATACAATTTTAATAATTTAATTTTCTATTATTTGGTCTGAGCGTATGTACTATAATCAATGATATGCTGAATACATTATAAATCGATGTATTGATTGCCGTGTTATATGTACTATACTAATCAACTGTCAATTTTATGCTTTCCCAACAGCACCCGCTATTTCGTCAGGCATATAATTTTCCCAATGACGTGGCACTTCTGAAGCTAAATGAATCGATCTCAGTGAATGGAACTTACGTTCGAAGAGTCTGTCTGCCTGGATGGACACAGGAATTCATGCACCGGGAATGTTATGTCACAGGATGGGGGTTCACAGCAGGTAATAATGAGTAGTAGTAGTAGTAGTAGCAGCAGCAGCAGCAGCAGCAGCAGCAGCAGCAGCAGTAGTAGTAGTAGTAGTAGTAGTAGTAGTAGTAGTAGTAGTAGTAGTAGTAGTGGTAATTCCCTATACTTAGTGTTGTTGGTTAGAGGTAAGTATGAATGAGACACCATGTTCACAATAGCAAGCTCCTTTGCCGGTTTGTAGCGGATCGTCGCATCATAGTTACACACCGTAAGGAACATACCTTACAACCTCTTAGAAGCACAGGCCATTGGTTTAACCGCAATTGCTCTCAGACCTGCTTATTGTCCGAATGTATTATTACACGACGACCACCAATGTACTAATGGAATTTATCGAGTTATTTCTCGACTTGTGCATATGTGGTTTCCGGTGGCGTCAATGCACGACTGGAATATGATATAGGGTATCCATTCTGCAATAGTAATGTACCAAGTCATTTCATACGCGCATCCGTTTGAATGCTTACTTCCCTGCCCTGTTGATAGTACAACAGTACCCGAGCCGATGTTACTAGTGTCTTAATGTTACTAAATGTGTTTTCCTAGACATCGATCCAGTTCCAGGCTACCCTTTTTCGCACAAAACTATTGTATTGGTTCAATAACTTCGCCTAGTTAGAATTTTTGCCTAGGTAGAATTTTTGATAAATAATCCACAAATCCACAGAATCGCTGCACATCCCCTATACTACTAGGATGTAGCATATCTACTATAACAGATATCATAGAGGGATCAACTTTCAAAACGTGTGCTGTAATCAAATATCCCATAAACGTTAGTTCACTTTGTCTAAGTATCAATGCGTTCTTATTTAGATTAATACTTTTATCACATCTTTGGAGAAAACTTAGCATCATGATCAGCCATTGCAGCTTCATTGGTATCACCAGCGCCATACAATCAGAACATCATCTGTCATACAGATTAAGTTATTTAATCCTGACAGTGGCTGATTCAATCGTTTCTGATAAATATGTGGTGATACAGACACTCCAAATGGTAGCCAACAGCTACCGTATCTTTTGAACAGAGTGTCAAATGTAGTCATTGAACTTGATTCTTCATCCAGAACTAGATACAAAAATCCTGCTTTGAAGTCTGCAGTACTAAACACTTTCGTTTTAGAGAGATCTGGCAGGACATCATCGAAAATTGGTAACTGATAACGGTTATGTTTTAATGCTCATTTCAGCAACGACCCTTTCCAGTTTATCCACCCACCATATGACGTCATAATCAACTAAGTGACTGTAGGATGATTTCATAATTAAATACAGCATGAATGACTCGATTTAGTCCGTCTTATAAACACTTAATAGTCCGACACATTGTACGAATTGTATGGCTTTGCTATTTAATAAACATGCTGTAGGCAGCAACAACACCCAATCAAATTAGTTTCAAAATATCCAACAGCTTACCTGTGTAGTTTTCTGGAAATTGATAGTCAGGGAGTTCAGAGATCGATCGATCCCAACACGGGGGATGCGTGTGTGGAGTTTAACTAGGGACCGGCGGGGCATAGCTAAAACGGGAAAGGTCCATTGCGGATCAATGCACACTCAAATTTCTGACGATTTCTTAGAAGTTACGATGAATCTATTAACACAATCCGCTGGATGTTCAAATGGTTTTAACATGCCTTTATTACCTAAACGATCAAATTCTTTCCCAAATATGTCCATTAGCGTATCCGGTAGGTGGCATTACAACAGGTTCACTGCTAATGCCTACTTTGAAATGTACAATATCTTCCAGTATTACAAATTCTGCATTAAATACACCCAAATACTTATCAAGCGCACCAGGAGAGTTCAACTTTTTAATCGAATGTACTCTTTCGAGAGCACATATTCTGAGTCATATAATTAGCTACAACAAGTCTACAAGTTCAGACTGGCGTAACCTCAGTCTCATTTCACATGCGCAACATTTTTTTTTTCAGGAGTGATACATATCTGCTTTCCTCACATAGCCAAGTAGCCAAATGTTTACAGATGAACCAGTATCAACGTGAAATTTGGCTTTATGTTTGCCAATGCAAAACCCTACAAATAATCATTTGTCAGAGTCAGAATTTGAAATCTTAACAACATTGTTCACAATGTTTATTAGCTCTACTGCTTTATCCAAATCAGATATCACAACGCTATTTAGTTTATTATGCAATGACAAGTTTTCTTGAAATAATTAAGATTTTTGCATGGATTGCATTTTCACACCAAGCGAGGCGCTGACGTTTATCAAATACATGGCATCTACAGCAAAATTAACATTCCAATGGTTCATAGCTACGACTAGCATTGCCACAAGTTTCAGCATATCTCATATTAGTGCCAGCACATAATGGACCTGTCCAGTTTATCCATCCATCATCTGATGCCATATGACATCATACTCAACTACATGACTTGTAGGATGACGTCATAATCAATTAAATGACTCGATTTAGTCTGTCTTAAACGCTTAATAGTCCGACATGTTGTACGAATTGTATGTCTTTATCTACTTACTTCATGATGTCATTGATTATGACCTCATCCTACATGTCACGTAGTTGATTATGACGTCATATGATGGATGGATAAACTGGAAATCCCCATTCCGTATCAAGTCATGACACATTTGCATATCTAATTAAAGATTATTGAGATGCATTGTCAAAAATGTCTTAAAATCTCATTCTACCGTTAGCTTGTTTTACGATATTTGAGACTAAATCTTGGTCACGGTGCGTCAGTCTTCAAAATATACACATCACATTAGTATTCTATTTTAATGTGTATCATATGGCACCTCAACATTAAGCGTACTAAAAAGCATTCTCTAAAATGTATTTAATAGTTCGATAGCAAATCTTTGTCATCTTATTATTGCATGTCAATCGTTTATCACAATGTATAAATTGTGCAATATGTTCTTTTAATTATTAGTTATGCTAATGTACTCTAAAATCCTTCTTTTATAACATATGATCCAAAGTTATCTGAAATCAGACTTCAGTAAAGATAATCTACAAGTGAGTAACGTGTGATGCTGCGTCAGTTTTCTTTCCTTGCTATGGATAAGTTAATCACAGATTAAACAATGACATACTGCATATCAAATAAAGGATCTTCGAAATTTATTGTCAGAAAAATGGTTTGTTCATCCTTTTATCTTTAATTGGTAAAGAATTACTTGAGACTAAAGTTAAGTTTCTGTGCATAAGTCATCAAAATATGACCATCATTAGTATTCCATGTCAACGTATGGCTTGTTGAATATCAAAAAAGCACCCACAGATAAGCCAGAAAATATACATTACTAGCTCAAATAGGAGTGGTTCAGAAGGTATGATTGACCTCTCCTTGATGGATCCCACGTGCTTATATTCTATGAATTTGAATATTATTATTGTGCAAGATGAATTTTGTGTATTTTATTGGTACACATGCGTGATGCATGCCATGTACAGAATAGAATGAGCCATTCTGTCTTCCATGAGGTTGGGTGGCCAAGCATTCTTACAAACAGTTTAAAACATTAACCCTTTAATGAATAAATTTGATCAAAAATCTTTAATATTTATTTATTGAATGCCCATTTGCAGGCCAAGAGAAAGATATTTTTGAAAATTTATCACTGAAAGGACTTGCTCGGTTATCGAGCCAGTCATTCCAGTGGCAAAATTTCAAAAAAATGCAGAGGCCAATTTTGGCAGGCTTCGTCGTGAAGCTTACTCTTAACACGATTTAATGTGGTTGTTGTGCTACCCAATCATGAAGCTAAGCTGTTTGACGCATGAGGATTATTTGTACAAGTCAAACCACTCCCTTTATTATAGAACCACAAGGACAGAGTCAGTTGAGTCTGGTCTGCTTGCTGTAAATAATGTTACATGTACGATTGTCTGAGATATGATATGCTAGACGAATGTGTGGTATGGTATAATAGTAAAAATGTGAAAATATAGATGGGATTATGATAGAGAAGTGTATCGTATGGTACTTAGATTAGGGTAGGGAATTATGAAGCGTGTGTTTGGGGGAGGGGTGAGACTAGGAGGGTGTAGATTTTTTGTAGTTGAAAGTGAAAGTATAGTTCGGTTAGGTTTAGCATTAGGTATGCCACGGAATTGTAGATTACAGTACAGTTCAGAAATAAGATGTCATGTTTCCTAAACAAAATAAAACGTACTGCTGAATATTTGGAACATAATTGGATAGGAAAATATTGCTGCCTAAGGTAGCAATGTCTCCAATCGAATTATGTTCAAAATATTCAACAGAACATTTCTTACAAATTAACATGGTTCTGTTTCATGGAACCCGTGTATTTAATACTTTCTAATTCAGCAGGTGGCACCTTAACATTACACAATATTTTCCCCTTTCTAGACACGGGTAAATCTGCGGTTTTGAAACAAGTTCAGGTCGACATGGTTCCACTGGCCAGGTGTCGTCAGATGTGGGGAGATGGTATCCTGGAGACTAATCTATGCGCGGGAAACGGGCGTACTGGAGCGTGTGAGGTATAGCATCATAATAGAGCTATCCATTTCTAGCTGTGCACCGCCCACTTCTAGCTATACACCGCCAATTTCTAGCTGTGCACCGCTCATTTCTAGTTGTGCACCGCCCATTTCTAGCTATACACCGCCCATTTCTAGCTGTGCACCGCCCATTTCTAGCTGTGCACCGCCCACTTCTAGCTATACACCGCCCCTTTCTAGCTGTGCACCGCCCACTTCTAGCTATACACCTCCCATTTCTAGTTATGCACCGCCCATTTCTATCTGTGCACCGCCCACTTCTAGCTATACACCGCCCATTTCTAGCTATTCACCGCCAATTTCTAGATATGCCCCGCCCATTCCTAGCTATACACCGTCCATTTCTAGCTAGGCTCCGCCTACACTTTGATCGAACCCTGAATTCACAGAATCCCAATATCACGGTAAGCTGTTGAATATTTTGAAACTAATTAAATTCGGCTACCTATGGCACTAACAGCGCCCAGTCAAATTTGTTTCAAAACATTCAACAGAATGTTTATTAAATAGTAAATTCACCAGTCATATAATTCGTAGGTTAGATTTGAAGGTCTTTTCAATGTCCATGAACGACCTAGATAGGGTACTATGTATTGTAACGTCAGCCTACACGTGGCGTAAATAGGGCCCAGTCAAATTAGTTTCAAAATATTCAACATAATGTTGATTAAATAGTAAATCCATCAAAGTCATACAATTTGTACACGTGATGGACTTTTCCCTGTTCATGAATGAGATAGATATGCCACTATGTATTGTGACGTCAGCACATATCTGATGTAATTGAGTATAACGTTAAATACTTGAGTGGCAGATCGGACCCCTCCATTAAATAAGGGTATTGGAATTCAATGCAAAGAAGAAGTTATTTTATTTCGTTTGTCTGATTGGCGCGGAAAATATGATCAAAATCTATGGAAATTCCTTGGCACTAAAGGGAGTGACCAGGGCCATGTGGGCTATCCGCTTAAATTTCAAAAGAAATGTTTTGCGCTATCAAAAGGAGACTGAATATTGAAAACTTGCGATTCTACGTGAAATTATTGTTATTATTATCTCTACTTTCTACAGGGCGATTCTGGCGGACCGTTGGTATGCAGTGTAGATGACGTGTTCATTTTGGCTGGAGTCATTTCATGGGGCGCGGTCACGTGTAACGAAGACAGTCACCCAAACGTTTTTACATCCGTCCCTATGGTTATGGACTGGATCAATCAGACAATATCTGCAGCGTAGACGGTGACACATTATTTGCTTTTTATATTAAAAAGACTTACTTATAAATGGACCCCTTTCTTGGTTTTATTCTTACAAAAGACGTTACAATGCAGAATCAAAGTTAAGTTAACACAATGGACCTTTCCGGTTTTAGCTATGCCCCGTCCATCTCTAGCTAATCTCCGCCCACACCTCGCTCGTGTTTGGATCAATCGATCTCTGAACACTCTGACTATCAATTTCCAAAAAACTACACAGGTAAGCTGTTGAATATTTTGAAACTAATTTGACTGGGTGCTGTTGCTGCCTAAGGATTGTGACGTCATCATACACGCGCTGAGCTGATTATGGCGTCATACGACGCCAGATGATGGATGGATACTCTGGAAAGGCGAATTGAGGATAATAGAAGAGGCTGCGCTCACAGAGGACAGAGGCATCATCAGAAGATTGACTACGTTTCGTCCTGAATTATGCAATCATCAGACCCTTAGGATGCAAACAATTCTTGCTTGCCAACATTCATCATACGGCGGTAGGGGGGGGGGGGGTGACGCGGAAACAGCTATACGAACACTCAAAGGCAATAAACCTGCAGGAGTTGAGAATGCAACCACATAAAGCATCGAGGAGACTCAGAGATGGACACCCTCGCGGTTATCAGCAATAAGATCTCGCAGGCAGGGGACTGGGACACTATAGTGACTCAGTCACTGATTATCACACTCCCAAGGAAAGGTAGTCCCCAACTGTTGCAGAATTACAGCACTATAAGTCTGAACATCCATATTAGCTTAACGCTATTGGGAACAGATTGAGACTACAAGCAGGAGAAATCATTGCCGACGAACAAGTAGGTTTTCGGAAAGGAAGACTTACCACCGAGTAGATATTCAACCTCCGTATGCTTTGCGAAAAACACCTTCAACATAGTAGTTCCACACATCAGTCGACGTTTGGCAGGGATGCCTACTGCCGCTGACACTCCTCAGTATCTTCCGGAAGTGTATTGTGGGCGATCCTCTCAAAGGGCACAGCAGTATCAGAAGACGTATTAACATAAACATCCGCTTTGCCGATGAGATTGATGAACTGGCAGGAAAGAACAAGATAACATGTTGACCGACTAGATAAAGCACTCAGCAGATATGAGATAAGAATTAGTGCTGAAAATCTAATGTGATGATGAACAGCAACAACACCATAATACACACAATACACACAGCTTTCACAGTGGTCGAACAGAATCTTGAAACTGTCAAACAATTCAAATATCTAGGGGTCATCATCTGCGACTAGGGATCAAAACCACAAAGCTTCGTACGAGCTGCCCTAACAGCAGCACGTGTAATAAATCGTTAAAAAACGATTTGGAAGGACAGCACCATATCCATGAATTGCAAGATCAGACTCTGCATGCCCTGGTAGTTTCCATCCTTTTGTACGCACGCTAAACGTGGACCCTTACACCAGAGGTGCAAAAAGAAAGTGAAAGCAATCGAAGTGAGATGCTATTGAAAGATACTGAGCATCTCATACCTTAACGATACTACAAATAAAAAAAACCTGCACAAGTCAGCACAACCATTGTCAGGCACACCGGCCCATATGAAGTTCTCCTCACAACTGTGAAGAAAGGAAAAATCAGACAGTATGACCACATAAATAGATCTAGAGAGACTTTCATCAACGCTTCAGGAGCGTACATTTTTAAAAACGTTCCTTGGTTATAATGATTCCGATGGCACTATTGCATATGGCACAGAATTATCAAATTAACCTCTCACCAGGGAATCGTGTATAAAACATCCATCAATAATTCAAGTTAAAGCTGCTATGTCACAGTATTTCATTATTGCAAATCAGACTCTAGGCTATATACATCATCTCATTGTGTCAGGAGAAGTTCATATTTGCACAATGCCGCCAATAAAACGATGTAATGCCACTGTTACCGCGATCGTCACATAGCGCATTTTTACAACCATTACAGATCTTATCCATCTAGTTTATATTGTATTCAGTGACCATCTGATAAATATTCATGCGGGGAAATCCCTCTTATCACGTGACATATTTTTTGTTTCTCTTTCTGTTTCAACTGGTGTCAATCCGCTATTGTTATTGGATGGATGCATCATCAGTAAATACTATTAACGACTAAATTAAATGATAGGCTGGACTAAAATAGGCAAATTAGCTGAAAACTGGCCGACAATACTGTTAACGCGCACCGGGTATAAGTGAAGGTGGCTTGCGTTATCAGTTTTCGCAACGCGTTCGCAACAGTTTGCAAACTATTGCCGTTATTACGAAAACGGGCAACGCAACTCACGTTCATTCGTAAGTGTGTCTTACCAGTATTGTGGTATATTCGCTATGGGACTTTCAATATGAAAACGCAATCATACTCAGATTTTTCGTGAACTCATCTCAGACTACCTTGAAATTACAAATAGATGCAGTATGGATATGGGAGGGGAAATATGGATATGGGAGGGGAAAGAGAGGGTGACTTTTGACAATTTCCGACCGATGTCATAAGTGACAGATCGGATGACTGATTGACTGTATGAGTGGCAGCTCGGATGTCCGACTGCATGAGTGATAGACTGATGGGATGCATGAGTGATAGATCGGATGAGTGATGGACTGACAGATAGGATGACTGCATGAGTGGCAGATCGAGTGAACAACGGTATGAGTAACAGACTGCTAGACTGCATGAGTGACAGCTCGGATAGCTGTATGAGTAGATGGACGGACGGACAGGCCGACCGACCAACCGACTGTATGAGTGACAGATCGGATGACCGACTGACTGCATGAGTGACAGATCAGATGACCGGCTGCATGAGTGATGGACAGGATGACAGGACGAACAACTGACTGACAGACTGCACGAGTGATGGATCTGATGACTGCATGAATTACAGACTGATGGACAGGTTACCAGGCCGACCAACCGACAGAATGACCGACCAAACGACTGGCGGACGGCCAGACTGCATGAGTGGCAGCTCGGATAGCTATATGAGTAGATGGACTGACGGACAGGAGGACCAACCAATCAACTGCATGAGTGACGGAGCAGATAACTGACTGACTGCATGAGTGACAGATCGGATGACCGACTGCATGAGTGATGCACTGCATGGGTGACAGATCGGTTGAATGACGGACTGACAGATCAGTTGAATGACGGACTGACAGACATGATGACCGGCCGACCGACCAACAACATAAGTGACAGATCAGATCACTGGCTGACTGCATGAGTGACAGATCGAATGACTGACTGTATGAGTGGTGGACTGATGGGATGCACAAGTGACAGAGCGATTGACTGCATAAGTGATGGACTGACAGACAGACCGAACGACTGACTGCATGAGTGGCGGATCGGTTGACCAACTGCATGAGTGACGGACTGACATACTGCATGAGTGACAGATCTGATGACTGCATGAGTGATGGACAGGATGACAGGACGAACAACTGACCGACTGACTGCATGAGTGACGGTGCAGATGACCGACTGATTGCATGAGTGACAGATCGGATGACCGACTGCATGAGTAATGGACTGCATGGGTGACAGATCTGTTAAATGACGGACATGATGAATAGTCGACTGACTGCATGACTGACAGATCGGGTGACCGACCAACTGCATGAGTGACAGATCAGATGAGCGACTGCATTAGTGACAGACTGACGGACTGCATGAGTCACAGATCGAATGACTGCAAAAGTGAGAGACGGATGGACAGGCCGATTGAACGACTGCATGAGTGATAGACTGGACCGGCCGACCGAATGCATGAGTGACAGATCGGCGGACTGCATGCATGCCAGACTGACTGACCACATGAGCGACCGACCTAACAATTATGTGAGTGACCAACTGCATGACTGACAAATTGGATGATTGCATGAGTGGCTGAGTGCATCAGTACCAGATTGGAGGACTGCATGAGTGATGGACAGACTGACAGACCAAATCACCCACCCACTGACTGACAAGCCCACTGACCGACCAACTGAGCGACCAACCGACTGACCGGCCGCCCATCCAACTACATGAGTGAAAGATTGGATGACTACATGAGTGACAGATCAGATGACTGCATGAGTAAAGATTGGATGGCTGTATGAGTGACAGACTGACGGACTACATGAGTGACATATCGGATGACTGCATGAGTGACAGATATGATGATTGCACGAGTGATAGACTGACAGACTGCATGAGTGATAGATTGGATAATGACATGAGTAAGGGATCTGCTGACCGCATGAGTGACAGACTGACGGACTGCATGAGTGACAGATCGGATGACTGCACGAGTGACAGACTGCATCGGTGATACAGTGATGGACTGTATGTGTGACATATCGGATGACTGCATAAATCACAAATAGGATGAAAGCATGAGTGACAGATTGGAGGATGGCTGCATGACTGATGGACTGACAGGATACATGAGTGACAGATCGGATGACTGCATGAGTGATGAACTGATGAACATGCTGACAGACGAACCCACCCATCCACCCACCGCCTGACCAATCCACTGACTGACCGACTGAGCGACCAAATGACCGCCCGCCTGCCCGCCCAACTGCATGCGTGACAGATCGGATGGCTGCATGAGGAATAGAGATTAACAGTCTAGACTGCATGAGTGACAGATCGGATGACGGAATGGGTGGCAGACTGACGGACTGCATGAGTGACAGATCGGAGGATTGCATGAGTGACAGACTAACGGACTCCATCTGTGACCGACTGATGGACCGCATCTGTGACATATCTGATGACTGCATAAGTGACCGATAGGATGACAGCATGAGTGACAACCGGACAAACGGCATGAGTGACAAATCTGATGACTGCATGAGTGACAGATCGGATGACTGCATGAGTCACAGACCGAATGACTGCATGCGTAAAAGACTGACCGACCAACCGATCACACAAGCGACTGACTGTATGAGTGACTGACTGAATGAGTGACGGATTGGGTGACTACACGAGGGACTGACTGTCGGACTGCACGAGTGACTGATCAGAGAATTGCATGGGTGATGGACTGACACACATGCTGACAAACCAAACCCCCCACCCATTGAGCAACCGACTGACCGCATGAGTGACAGAACTGACGTACTGCATGTGTGAATGATCGGATGACTGCATGTGTGACAGACTGATGGACTACATGAGTGACAGATCAGATGACTTCGTGAGTGGCAGATCGGATGACTGCATGAGTAACAGACTGATCGACTGCATGAGTGACATATTGGATGACTGTATAAGCCACGGATAGGACGACTGCACGAGCGACAGACTGATGGACTGCATGAGTGACAGATAGAATGGCGTCATGAGTGACAAACTGATGGACTGCATGAGTGACAGATAGGATGGCTTCATGAGTGACAAACTGATGGACTACATGAGTGACAGATCAGATGACTACATGAGTGACAGACTGACGGACCAAACCACCCACCCAGCCACCCACCAACTAATCAACCCACTGACCGACCGATCGAATGAGCAACCGACAGACTGCATGATTGAGAGATCAGATAACTGCGTGAGTGACAGATCGGATGACTACATGAGTGACTGATCGGATGACAGCATTAGTGACAGATCGGATGACTGCATGAGTGACAGATCAGATGACTGCATGAATGACAGACTGACAGGCTGTATGAGTGACAGACTGACGGACTGCATGAATGACAGATCGGATGACGGCATGAGGAATAGAGGCTGACAGTCTAGACTGAACGGGCGGCATATCTGATGACTGCATGAGTGATGGATGGACAGACAGGCTGACAGACCGAACCCACTAACCGATGACTGTGTGGAAGACTGACTTAGCGACGAATGAAGCTGTAAGAGTCATGTATGCATATCCTACGCGCAAAACGTGAATAGACGACCTATATCCTACATTTTCTTATGCCCAATGCATAGAATAGGGCCATGAACCTGGCGTAGGTGTGTACAGCATCAGGCAAAATCGCTGAACTCACCTGAACTTTAAAATAAGCCGCCAGCGTATTACAATTGCACCGTAACAGAAACGGCACAGGCACAATGTGGCGAATTGACACTGAGGCGAGCGCCCCTTGACGGGATTGTTTTCCGCTTCCAATCGCATAAATATTGTTGAAATTTCTTATTCTAGCGTACACATATATTCATATGATTCATTATCAAGCTGTCATCAAGAAGTTGATACACGAGAACACGTTAAAACACGTTAGTAGGAGAAGGAAAATTTGTAGCGCAATTCACAAACTCGTCGCTGTTACGAGAGATTTGTTTTTGAGGGTTTTTTGGGGGTTTTTTTGGGTTTTTTTTTTTGTTTATGAGTTGTGACCTACTCTGCAAGTGGGGAAGCCCTTCTTTTTATTGAATGGCTGTTCCACCACTTCACGAGGCACAACCTACACATTTTAAATAAAACTCATCCACGTTGCATAGCATTTATGCAGAATTCAATTTCAATGGTACGGCGCTCAACATGGAAAATCATTTCCTATGCCATTAGATTGCATAAAAATACGCTAAAACGCCTGGAATATTGTAAGTTTGTTATTATTTTTCATTTAAGACCAGTTGGTGTGACACCGTGCCTTTAAACGGAGAATCACCATTACGTATGTGCATTGGGATACATATATGTGAAGGTGAAAAGCAAACTAATCATGCATTTATGCCTATATGAATCTTTCCTGTTGCTATGTCGTTTCTGAAATCACAAACATGCTTGGATGAATGGACATCCTTGTTCAAAGAATGAAGGATGAAAAAAAATCATCATTGTTAAACCAGCGGAATTTAGGCTACCCGGGATTTCGGATATTACGGATTTTTTTATCATGATCAAAATTGTGGACTTCTAGGATACAGTCACGCCCCTTCTTGTGTGAAATTTATGACCCGCATTTTGCGATATGTCCATTGATAAGGGTGTGATCTGATTCTGATCCTGGTTTGTTTAATCCGGAATATTCCGGATCATGGTCAACGTCTGTCAATCATGTCGCAAGGTAAAATCCTTTCATGCGTTGTATTAAAGTCTGAGCCAAATTGGGTTAATAGTTTCTGATAATCAGCTACGGGGATACATCCATCGCCCCACGAAAACTTGAGTATAGACTCATTATTATATGTTCAGTTTCCCAAGTGTATGCTTACGGATACTACTGTAGGGGACACACACTTATGTCAAATATTTCATCTCTTTTCACGAAAAATAATACCAATGTGAGGTTGTAAACACTTGCAAACCCCACGCGTTATCTTTTCCGATGTTATCTGATATTAATCGAATAAAGACCAACATTTTTAGAATTTTATTCTATGGGTGGTACATACTTTCTTGTCTATACATCTTGAGTTAGATCAAATCAGTAGTTTTCTAGAATATCAATTTTACCCTTTGGCAATGCACAATAATTTCTCGATAAGTTTCTGAATAGACTTGATTTCTATTCACGGAGATTGGGTAAATGACGATCGCACGACTATCGCATGGTTGTCATCACTCAAAAGACGGTGTACTGTAAAACTGTGAACTGAAACTTTTAGTTGCACAACATCAACTAGTATACAGCTTTGGCGCTTTCTATACTAACTGCCATTCTAAAAATGTAAACAACTGAATTAGCAAATATTAATAGTTTAATTCGTAAATCTCGATGGTTGAATGCAATAGAAAAGCTGTCAAAGGGGGAGGGGGGGGGGGCAAAATCATCATTAATTTAACAACAAAAGAAAAACAGTCTAATCCATAAACACAAAGATACTATGTTACATATAACAAGAAAAAACATAGTTTAAGATTTTTTTATTTGTCGTTATGAAGTATGATATAAAATACATTGCAATGTCATGACAATTGGACAGAATGACTTAATTCTATATAATTCTTAAGACTATTTTTATATCTGTACTTGATAAATCGTGAGATTAAAATACTCATAGCATAGACTTTTAATTATTATATTCGAGGACACTCTCGTAGCATGAACGACAGTGTGGACATTAGCTGGAATGTTGATGAGGAGTTTGCATGGGTGGGTGGGTGGGTGGGTGGGTGGGGAGGCATGAGTTTTAGATTATCTAAAGGGGCATAAAATTATCTGTCTAGTGATGTTAAAGATACAGGATATAAAATGGCCATCGTATATATTGGTAAACTCAATTTAATGCAGAGGTTACAATCTACCGAAATATCTTTTAATTCGTTAAGAAATGTAATTTAAATTACTCCATATAAGTCAATTATGTAACTAATTCCATTGGACAATGACTCTAAATAACCCATGTGGGATGTGGCATTAAGTGCTCAAGCTATAAGTTGAACACGCTGCATTTTACCACGATATATAGTAGCAACAGTTACGGACTGAATACTGCTAACGTCACATGACTTAATTCGAATACACGCAAGTGTTTTAACAATATAATGGCTAGATTATTGAGCCAGTCATTCCAGTGGTAAAATTTCAAAATAGCCTTAGCTTGGTCAGCAAATGGATACTCTTCAGGACCACTGCAGATGACAGTTTTTGCCGGCTTCGTCATGAAAGAGTTAAAATAAGCAAAGTGGAGATAAACATGTTGACAAACAGGTGGAATAATATTGGAAAATCTTGCTAAAAGCAGCTTCAATTCACGTCTCCTATCACGTTAACTCATTGAGCTTTAACGTGGCCTATTCCCAAGTGATTTCAGTATACTTGGTCTATATCGCTCAAAATCATATAAAATGTACGGGTTGGATGTTTTATTATTGTTTCTAAAACAAAAATCAACATCTGACATTCATTCTCCCGAAACTAGATCAGATTGACATACATAGTTCTTAGACAGATGGGAGGACATGCCCAACAATTCACAGCCACCAAGTTAGAAGTCAGAATCTCTAGAAAAAAAATTACGAAACATGATACTACAGTAGCATCTTTCTCATTGGCTTCAATGTATATGAAAGTTTACAAGTACCATATCTCCGATGCTTGATATCTGCTAAAAATCATTTGCACAATGCATATTTTTTATGGATATAAGATCATTTTGACTAGATGTCGTATAAATTGCTCAAAAGATGGCGAAAAGGTCAGAGGCAGTAACAGCGCCCAGTCAAATTAGCTTCAGAATAGTTACCAGCTTATCTATATAGTTACCTTGAACACGTTACAAATGGTATACTTTTAGGGGCTTAAATTCGTGTGCCTAGATGTAATAAAATTGTTCAGTCATTCTGGTGAATATGCACGTTTAAAGGATTCATGATGGACGATAACCATGATAATGCAGGTTACTGGTCCAATACTAGTCCAATACCGGGACGTACAGGCCCAGTAACCTGCGTGAGCTGGGAAGAAGGCAGAAATAGTTCAATATACACACAACAATGTGAAATGTTTGATGCTGAAATAGCGATAGAGATATATACATT
>CM067360.1:82920407-83042907 GCA_034401795.1 Chaetoderma sp. LZ-2023a
AACTTCACGTGAACAAACTTTAGTGGCCCTTAGTTCCTAATCATATCTCCCATATTTCGACCCAATCCGTTCAGCAGTTCCGGAGAACTAGTTTTTTTGCGAAAACTAGGTAATCTAAGATGGCCACCAAACCATTTGGCCAATAAAGTTCTCTCGAATAAACATGTTTCAGATCTTACCATAGATGATATTTCCTTCGGCTTGAATATATCACTAAGCGGTTTCAGAGAAGATTTTTAAAGACCTTTCTAAAAATTGGCCAACATCCAAGATGGCCGCTGATCAAATTGGTCAAACGGATTCCTTTGAACAATCTCTATGCCATAAGGATGCTTCCTGCCAAATTTCTTTGAAATATCCCCAGTGATTCTTGAGAAAACATTGGCGGATGACGGATAGATGATGGATGGACGGACAATGGATGGATAGACGACGGGTTGTCGCCGTGCCATAAGCTCACTCCGCCATTCAGAAAAGGTGCGATAAAACCTGGTGCTAGTTGCTTACCAGTAGTTAACTCTTTGGTAGAACTGTAGAGTTGACATAGATGGGAGCTAGGAAACAGTGACCGGATAAATGACAACCAAACAAATTAAATAGGCCCTATAACTACTACTAACATAATTTCGGTATTAAAACAGAATATATGACAGCATGATAGAAATCTATAGATATGATGCATAGGTTATGTGTGACATATTCTATCACCTGAAGATCTAGTATAACATGAACTGAGTCTTACTTTAAATATAAGCGCACAGGTAAAGGACTGAATATATGGGCACTGATTAACTGGAAGTCGTTCATGCGTTAGACAGCAACAATGTTCAGTACCAGAATACTTCACATTTATCTCGTCCGTCTGTATGATTGAAACATTTACTAACAAGGAATGGCAAGCAATACAACCCCATCGATTTCAACTTTTGTTGAAATGAGATGCAACTAAATAGATGAATCCAGTTTATCGGTCAATTCTATGGGGCTAAAATCAACTACGTCACGTGTAGGCTGGCGTCTTAATCAAGTCCGTCATAAATGCTTAATGGCTCGTCAGGTTGTACGAATTGTACGTCTGTACTATTTAATAAACATTTTGTTGAATATTTTGAAACTAATTTGACTGGGCGTTGTTGCTGCCATATGCAGCGACGGCACCCCGTCAAATTAGTTTCAAAATATTCAACAGCTTACTTGTATAGGGTTTTTTTTAAATTGAGATTCAAAGAGTGCAGAGATCGTTAGTCCCAAAACGGGCAAACATGTGTGTGGAGCTTAGCTAGAAATGGGCGGGGCATAGCTAAAATACGCGTGTCCGCTGCATATCGCTGATGTTTTTGTAAATTCAGTTACCAATGTTATTTTTTTAGGTGAATAAGTTGCCCAAGAACCTGACGTCTGTGTTACGTGTAATTTATTTACAGTATATATTGAATTTGGTTCAAACACGGCATTAGCTCTTGCAAATAATTACGACAACCTGCGGAGTACGAACTTGCTAATATTACGCAATTAAAAAAATTGCTCAAATTCATTTCGTCTACCATAGGTTGTTTCCTGGAAGGAACAAATTGGCAAAAAAAATTTCTTCAAGGGCAATAGTATTGAAGCAAACTAACAGAACATAAATTTGAAATCTGTTAAACTACTATAAAGCGATATTCCAAATGTGTGTGAACATTTTTTAGTCTAAAACAAGTTATTTCTCGGAAGCGAAAAATTACCAAAGTTTGTATTTTCAAGGTGATAACTCCGCTAGATATTGACGAAAACTAACAGAATACAGACTTGTCATTCAGCTAAATAATATATAATTATATTGTAAATTTGGTTCAAATCCGATTATCGTACCTAACTCAAGTTATTGCCCTGAAACTTATGATTTACATAAGTCCGTGTTTTCCAAGAGGGAAAGCTCTGGCAAATATTAACACAAATAAACATAATATCAACTCGATCTTTGCTTTCCTAATATTAAGGTATATTCCAAATTTGCTTTTAATCCGTTTAGTCTAACAGAGGCTTAAGTTATTACCAGGAAACGAACAAATTACCTAAATCTGTATTTTTCATAGGGAATAACTGTGTAAAATATTAACGAAAATTAACGGAACACGAACTCGCCTCCTACCTTTTTTTCTAGTATCAGGGCTAACTTATAATCCGAATTTGATTCAAATATGTAACATATAACGTAAGTTATTCCCCGGAAACCAACGCATTACCGAAGCTTGTGTCTTTCAATGGGGTTAAGTCTGACAAATAGACTATGACTGAAAATTACTGTAACACTAATTATACATCCGCCTTTCTTTAGCTAAATATTCCGTATAGGAATCAAATCCGTTTAGTCTGACACAAGCCCATACGCGGAAACCAATTAATTAGTCACGTACGTACGTATCTACCGCCGTAGGCATGTACGTGAGGGACCTTTCCAGTTTATCCATCCATCATATGTCATCCGTCATAATCAACTACGTGATGTGTAGGATGACATCATAATCAATTACAGCATGAATGACTTGATTTAGTCCGAAACACTTAATAGTCCGACACGTTGCACAAATTGTATGTTTTTGCTATTTAATCCTAGTCAAGGACGTCAAGGATCGATCGATCCCAACACAAGTGAGGAGTGGGTGGAGCTTAGCTACAGATGGGCATACCTGAGACTGGAAAGATCCATTACATACGTGTGCATGAAACATTCCTATATCTCCTCGAACCTCTTTTTCGAGAGGATAATAAGGATTTAATGCATACTATCACACGACTCTATCCCTGAATCCTAAGTCATGTCAGTTGACGCAAGTCTACGAATTAGCACCACGCATCTGTTTATAACAGGATACGTGTATAAAATACGAATCAGGCCATTATTGTGCGTGAGTGTTATGCTACAGAGAATGCCCATGGAATTAGCAACAGCATTCTTAAGCAAGAATAATTATTAGTTTGTCTTTGATAGGGTTGGATGGCGTATACGGGTCTACGTTAAACAGGTCCTATTCACATTAGTTTGTATCCAAGATCATGCGCCTTTTATGCAATTATTGATTATTGGTGATCGCGGACGTTTCTATTTGTAGTCGTACTTGGTCCCAGACTTTTATCCATATTCTAAAGAGTTCATCGGCTGTCTCGGTGTAGTCATAGTCAGTAACATGATCTTATATGCGGTCAGATAAATACCGGCTGATTCTTAGACGCGGGCTGTAAGCATTCGTCCCAGTTGTTCTGGGCGAGTTGTTCAACATGTGATCCTTCGACGCATTGCCATTCTAGATATCCGAAAATAAGGCGTGCTTAAAGCGTCTACCATACTATTATTAGCTACCCCGATAATACGTACAGGATACTGGGCCGGTACTGGGCCAATACTTGGCCATAGGACCTCTATGCCCAGTATTAACAGAGTACCAGCCCAGTAACAAGCGTTATCCTGGTATATTTCTGACAAATACCAATCATAACCCCGTTCTGGTTTTGATGTCACTCCATAAGACACGTTGCTCGCTGATTTTGATTTTGAAAACAATAGCACTGTTTCTGTAAGCTGTTGGTGGTGTAGATACGCAAGATACAGTCATATATTCCTTTCCTTTTACAAACTTAATACCACTTGCTAAGTAGGTTCGTGTCTATCAGTATATCTGACTATTAAGCTCGCAGCAAATGACCAATGCCCCAGATGTTTATTTACAATATCTGGTAATAATGTTGTTCACGCCTCCTGGTTCGAATCCCATGTTATCTCTTTATAAAAGCGATGCACAGGCCGATAACGATGCCGACGATGGCAATGATGAGAGTGCTGATGATCACACAGCATATGCATTTCCTTCGTCTCCGGATACCTGGCACGTGTACCTGTGAAAATAACAGAGCGTTTGTTTCAACTTTTTAACATCTTCTGTACAGGTATAATGGACATTTCCAGTTTTAGCTATGCCCCGCCCCTCTCTAGCTAAGCCCCACCCACACCTCGCTCGTGTTGGGATCGATCAACCCGTGACCTTCCTGACTATCAATTTCCAGATAATTATACAGGTAAGCTGTTGAATATTTTGAAACTAATTTGAGTTGGTGCTGTTGCTGCCTATGACAACAACAGCGCCCAGTAAAATTAGTTTCAAAATATTTAACAGCATCTTTATTAAATAGTAAAGACATACAATTCGTGCAACAACGCTTAGTCCGTCACCGACTATGCATTCGCTACGTACCTATCTACGTCATTCATTACGTCATTGATTATGACGTCATCATACACGTCACATAGTTGATTATGATGTCATATGATGGATGGATAAAATGCAAAGATCCATTCCTTTGAAATATGGCTTATAAATTATGGACTATCAGGCTCTAATAATGAGGTAATGCCGTTAGCGTCGATGAGCAATGTGTCAAGTTCGTCACTTCACTTGGTTTAGGGCGCAGTCCGGTGCAGATCACTAAACACATTTACTAAAATGCTTTGTTATCCGATTGCCAAAAGACACCAACAAATGCTACGGACATCACGTTCTATTTACGTTACAGATTCAAATAAATTCTAGACAATTCATCTTTGGAAGGTCGGTTGAAATACTATACCGTCAAAGGAATAAGGTTCCCAGTCAAATTAGCTTCAAAATATTCAACAAAATATTCCTTATATTATAAAGTACGGTGTAATGTTTATCTGCAATTGTCAAATGGCTAAAGAACCAGTCATATTATCAATGAAGCAACGAAAAATCATCCTCCAAACCCACCTCTCCGTATGAACCACACACAATTAGTCACCATGTGCTGTGGTCTCATAAAACACGTCACTTGTGTTATAAGATAATAGTTATTATTAGATTTCTATTCCATTAATCAAACCGGGTTCAGTGGAAATTAAACCTTCATTATACGCAAGGAGAAAAAAATCGAGCATTTTCTCTAGTCAAATTATTTTCAAAATATTCAACATTCATTAAATTTCGGATTTAGCAATGACATACAATTCGTACACGAGAATAGCATAAGAAGAAAGTAAATTCTGGATTTTCCAGTCAAACTAGTATCAAAATATTCAACTGTTTTTAAATTGCGAATTTATTAATGAAATACGACTTTATGTACACTTGAAAACGCCACAAGGACAAAGTAGGTTGAAAATTATCACAAGTCAAATTAGTTTCAAAATATTCAACAGTCATTAAACTGCAAATTTATCAATGACATACAATTCGTTCACTTGAAAATATCACTAGGAGAAAGTAAATCGATCAATTCCCACAGTCAAATTAGTCTCAATTCAGACTCAAATATTCAACCGTCATTAAGCTGCAGAATTTATTTATAATACAATTCGCACACCTGAAAATGGTACTAGGAGAAAGTAAACAGTCAAACCAGTTTCAAAATATTCAACATGGAATTGAGCATTTTCGCCGGCTGATCAGGGGAGGGGGTGGGAGTCTTTAGGGGCGATTAAAATTCATATGTGGGCTGGTGGCTTGTTAAAGGTAAATTATCAATGTACTTTAAATCATAAATTATTACTAAACTTCTGTATTAATTATCGTATGGTTTTTCCATGAATATATATATATATATATATATATATATATATATATATATATATATATATATATATATATATATATATATATATATATATATATATATATATATATATATATATATATATATATATATTTGAGTTGTTACACTCCTATTGTGGCAAATAAATAAATATATATATATATATATATATATATATATATATATATATATATATATATATATATATATATGTACGTAAAGCGCTACGATGACCTGTGCTGCGCTAGAACTGTCGGCAACTGACTAGAAATTTGCGCCTGTGTCGCTTACGATTCGATTACTAGCAACTATCGGCAACTATTTGCGCGGCCCGTTTCCATGTTGTACGTGCGCTTAAGTCAACTGGAAACGCAGCAGTAATTAACAGGTCATGTATTTATTTTGAAACGGCCTTTCATATTTGCAATATATGTTTGTTATGCATTATCTCCTTAAAATGTGTATATGCCTATTGTATCCCGTGTATCCAAGAAATCATTAAATAATCTGTTCTGCATCATGTCTCAAACACAGTTGTGATAAGGAAAAAATGATAGTTTCCTTTCCTATGGTAATTATGTATTTTCCTATTGCTACTTGCTTTAAGTTGTAGATCACGCCTTTTGCTAATACGTAGCCTAATAATCAATGGTGGTTGGGGTTAATAAAGCTATGTTCATGTATAAAATCTGTCAGCAAAAACACAGGAATTAAAAATATAGATTTTTAATTTTAAGTGTGGGCACCCTACTGAAACACAGCAGGGCAGTGGGTTGAAAAATAATGATATCAAGATTTACCCATAGAATATGCCTCTCAACTTTTATCAAGCTATATTTCTTATTAACGGAGGAGTAGCGATTTAAAAATTCATGGGTGTGGCGCCGTACTAATAACAATCAGGGAAGTGAATTGAAAATCTGGCTCTCTTACGGATGTGGGTATATATCCCGAGAATAGTAGTCTGAAGTTTCAGCGTGATTGGAGGAAAACTGTATGAGGATTAGTAAAATAACAAGAACATGACCAACCTTTAGAGATCCATTCCGGATCTAAAGGTTATCAGCTAAAATAGTTTGATTTTCCTTACAGAGATAGTAAATATAATATTATACGAAAAGACATTTTCACATTCAAACCATGGCGACAAAAGTCAAACAGTTAGTGACGTCATTTTATAGTAGCATCAGTTGATGTTACGTCATGTGATTGTGTCTTCAGATGCTTGATTGACAGATCTGCTCCATGAATTATGAGACTGTGCTAGCGTGAATTAAATAATCTTCTGGCATTTCTTTAGTAAGTAATTAACCCTTTAAATATGTAATTTTGTTTAATCTTCTCATTTGCTGGCCATAACAAGACGATTTTGGAAAATTTACCACTGTAATGACTGACTCGGTTATCCATCGGTTTCTGTGTACTGTTTGGCTACAGCCGATAATTCAGTTGCCGACAATCGTAATTACGCTCATGTCGATAATACTTGTCTGCGATTGACGGCAACCGATCGCAAACGATCGTAGAAGTAGAACATGCTCTACTCAAGCGATTTGAGATTTTTTGGGCGGCGATTGACGCCGATCGACAGTAAAGTGATCGCAGGTACGTTCAGGTTAAACCTGTAGGAGACTAAATCGGTTGCTGGGAGCTACCGATAGTTGCTGGAAAATCAAGCTGCGGCTAGTTGAGTCGCAGCGCAAGCTCCACCTGACCGCAGGTTTATTTGTAACATGCCCGCCTGGTTCCAGTATCATCGTTCTAACGTTTTCAGCATAAAGGGAGGTAACATTGTGATACTTTTTCCCGGATACCGAGTTGCATGCCCCATATCAAGGCGAACTAATTTCGAAGTCTGCCAGCGTATATATATGTAGCACATACAACATTTCATTTCACTACCATATATATATATATATATATATATATATATATATATATATATATATATATATATATATGGTAGTGAAATGAAATGTTGTACGTGCTACATATATATATATATATATATATATATATATATATATATATATATATATATATATATATATATATATATATATATATATATATATATATATATATATATATATATATATATATATATATATATATATATATATATATATATATATATATATATATATATATATATATATATATACGCTGGCTGACTTCGAAATTAGTTCGCCTTGATATGGGGCATGCAACTCGGTATCCGGGAAAAAGTATCACAATGTTACCTATATATATATATATATATATATATATATATATGGTAGTGAAATGAAATGTTGTACGTGCTATATAATATATCTTTGGATAATTTTTGCATAAAATTGCGCTTCAGAATTAAATATATTGGTCAATTTGAAATGACAACGAATTAAGCCACTTATAGCTATCCCCGCCCATCACTAGCTAAGCACCACCCGTTCTTTGCGCGTGTTGGGATCGATTTACAAATATATCAATCCAAATTTCATGATAACTCTACAAACCTGATGACTATTTTGAAACTAATTTGACTGTGGTGAGGTGCAGGTGTGTGTGTGTGTGTGCGCGCGCGCGCGCGTGCGTGCGTGCGTGCGTGCGTGCGTGTGTGTGTGTGTGTGTCGGGTGGCGGGGTGGCGGTGTTCGGTGGGGTGGTGGGGGTGGGGGGGGGCGGGGTTGCTGCCCAGTCAAAGTAGTTTCCAAATATCCAACAGGACGTTTATTAAAGAGTAAAGAGTCCAAGGACACACAGTTCGAACATCTGACGGATTATTCCGGGTTCATGACAGAATATTTCTGTCAATTATGATTGTGCCTCCAGCCTACATGTGACGTAATTGATTATGACGTCATATACTTGACTGACAGATCGGATTCATCCATTCGTTTGAAATTCTTTATGCAGTATCCCTAGCCTACCACAGATACGATAACATAACCATTATATATCCGCCCAATAAGAGGTCAGGTTGATATTCCGAAGGTGCATAGGTCCGAAGGTTCAATAGTCTGAACTGCTGTTTGGGTCAATATTCAATATTCAATATTCAAAGTTCGTAATTCCGAAGGTCCATTAGTCCGATATCACAGGGTTCATTAGTCCGAAGGTTCGTTAGTCCGAAGGTTCGGTAGTCCGGATTTAGATAGATTCGTGTACTTTTAAACATTTGTTCTGGCTTGCTGGATGGTTGACCGACCAACAGACTGACTAATGGTGTGATTTATTCGGTAATTAATTATGTAATCTTGTCGGTGATTGATGGTGTTGTCTTTTGGTTTGCTTTAAACAACAAGAATACATTCAAACCAACTGACTAGGTATTTGTAATGGAAATTGTATTATATGTACATTGATGGCCTGATGTCTGTCAACGTTTATACTTACATATATTGACTTGTGCCTACCCAGATGTTATGTTTACGTATATACAGTTCATTTTGACATTCTTATTTACCTACAGCCATATTTACATAAGGACACCTTTGAATCTGATTGCTTGATCGGGTAGGTGACCATCTCGAATTATCTGTTCCATGCTCGAACTTTTGCCTTTTTATTTGCTACTTGCAACTAGTATAGTTCTGCCTGCCTGCATGCCTGCTTGCCTGCCTGCCTGCGTGTCTGTCTGTCTAGCTTGCGTCCGCCCGCCCATCCATCCATCCATCCATCTAGACGTTCGTCCGGCCGTCCTTCCGTCTGCCCGCCCGCCCATCCGTCTGTCAATCCGTCTGACATTGTGCCTATGTTGCAAGTGTATCGCGTCGTGTAAATGATCCATATTTTCACATTTCCTATCTAAATCTGTGAGCTTAGAACTAAATTTCCCATGTTTCGGCCCTAATTCTTTTACTTTCTGACCTAAAAATTCATATTCCTAACCTCTACATGTATTTTCATATCACCTATCAAAATAAAAATTTTGTTTCGGGCAGAGTTGTCAGTATTTATACCAAATTCCTCCATTATATTTCAGGATCTAATGAGTGTGCTTCTGTACCAAAATGATTCCAACTAAATGTGAGTTTGGGACCTAATAGTTTCTCATTCAAATACCGATGTTTCATGCCAGTTGAGCATTGTGTAAATTCAGATCGCCAACGATATAGATATTAATTTGCTTTTTTGAGCAAATAGCAAGTGAATTATATTTTGTTGTTGAATATATATTTGTCAGGGATAGGGTTGAAAGTAATTATAAACATGTTTATCATTCTCGCGTTCTCCATAGTCAATTCCATGTTCGCTTCTTAATAAAATGAATGATAAATTGACTGAGACGAGCGGTGTTTACAGGTGTAACGTCTGTTGTCATTCATGATTCGATTGAATATTGTATACTAGCCGGTGGTAAATGTGCAGAAAATGCCCACAGGAAGGAATACTCATTCAATCTGGTGCTAGATTACCTGATGCGATTTACTGTACACATACATATAGCTTTTTAAAAGATCTTATATTTATGACGTCATGACTTTAGGATTCCATCATGGTCAATCCTTCATCTACTATAGATGGCACATTGGTAGAGGTAGATGAAGTATGATGATAGAGCATGCGTTTTATTTGCTTATCCAAGAGAATATTATCATAGATATTTAAATTTGGTTCTATTCACATTTTCAACCTGAAGTAAACTTGAACAAAGATTTTAAAATACAATCACGTGTTTGGAGTTAGAGTTAATTTATTATATGATCGGTGGACTATTTATTAGTCTGTCAATTTATTGATTGACTAAGTGATCCATTGATAAGATTTACCAAAGCAATCAAACCAGTAGCTAGTCAATTAGTTAATCGGGTAATCAATGTATTGATTGCTCGAGTGGTTGCTTGATTAACCAATTGATTGTTTGATCAATTATCAGATTAATGAATTGATTGAATGACCGATGTATTGATTGATTATGAGGTTATTGGATCAAGTGACTGATTGACTGACTTAATTATTTCTTAATTGATTGATTGGTTGATTAACTAATTGATTGCATGCTAATGTACTCAATTACTCGAAGGGTTCCTTGATTAATCGATGTTTATGTCTTTAATTGATTGATTGATTGGAAATCTGATTGATTAATCAACTGGTTACGTATTTACATATTCGATCAATCAATCGATTGATCAATCAATCAAATTATTGTCTGGCATTCACATGTCTGTGTTTGCTTTTATAAATGAGTGAGTGCTATTGTCGTCGTCGTCGTCGTTGTCGCCTTCGTCGTCGTCGTCGTCATCGTCAGGATAAGCATTCGATTAGTCAATTGAACAAACAAGCAATCAAATGATTGCTTGTTTGGTCGATTGATGAATCAATCAATCAGATGATCGATTGATTGGTCAATTGCTTGATAAACCGATCAGTTAACTGATCGACTACCTGAGCCAACAAATCAACTTATCAATTGACTGATTTATCAGATATTTGGCTTTTTGATCAAGCAATTGACTGAATGATTATTTGATGGATTGATGGATGAATCAATGTTCCATTGGTAGCTTGCTTGATTGAATCAACCGATGGACTGATCAATCTATCAATCAAAAGACTGATTGATTGTTCGATTGATTGATTGACCGATTGATTGATCAATCAATTACCTAGTTGACTGAACGACGACCAACCGACCGACCGACTAGCGTCAGGTATGTTTGATTGATTGATTGATTAATTAATTAATTAGGATTGATTGATTAATTAATTGTGCTTGATTAGCGTTGATCAGCATTGCTTGCTTGTTTGATTGGTTGATTGATTGATTGATCGATCGATCGATCGACCGATTGAATTGATTGATTGATTGATTGATTGGTTGGTTGGTTGGTTGGTTGGTTGGTTGGTTGGTTGGTTGGTTGGTTGGTTGGTTGGTTGATTAATTGATTGATTGATTGATTGATTGATCAGGTTTGATTGATTGACTGCTCGATTGATAGATTGCTCGACTGTTAGATTGCTCGATTGACAGCTTGCTCGATTGATTGATTGTTCGATCGATTGATTGCTCGATTGATTGATTGCACGATTGATTTATTGCACGATTGATTAATTTATCAATCGTTCAGTTGACTGAATGACGACCAACCGGCCGGCCGACCAACCGACCGACCAGCATCATGTAGGTTTGATTCATTGATTAGGACTGATTGATTAATTAATTAAGCTTGATTAGCGTTGATTAATCGATTGCTTGATTGATTAATTGATTGATCAAGTTTGATTAACTGATTGAGTGGTTGGTTGGTCGGTCGGTCAGTCGGTCGGTTCCTCTGGCGGGCGGGTGGTCGGGTGGGCGGTCGGTCGGGCAGTAGGTCGGGCGGTCGGTGAAAAAATAATTTTTTCAGTTACAGTAACTGAAATTTCAGTTACTTTTCAGTTACTTTTCAGTTACTTTTCAGTTACTTTTCAGTTACATTTCAAACGTTTGTAACAAATTTATCATGATTTTATTCATTTGCGGCATTATAGCTCCTTTTATAAACGTACAACTCCAATATCCCAATTTTAATGTTAATCATTCTATAAGCTGTTACATATAGTGAAGTTAATTTTGCTGAAAGATGAAAGAAAACTTTTATTCCCAAGCATCAGTGATATTTGTCAATGGCTAGCTTGAGTATAGAGCCAGTTATTCCAATGGTAAATTTTCAAATATTAATCTTGTAGCCTGCAAAATAGATTTGCTCGGCCACAGGCTTGATTTTCCTGACCAATCTTGACCGTTAAGGAGGTAACCAATTCAATGTCTGTATATGTGATATGTACTACATACTATTATTCTAAAGATATGCTTTTTAGCAATGGTAATCTGACTGAATTTATTGATACATCAGACAACAACAAACTTTAATCAAAATCTTATACAGCTTAATTACATTAATCTAGCTTAGAAACATGTTGTTTACTAAATCATTAGAGAATTAGGTTACCTCATAAAGCTAAATTTTGTCAAAGAATATTTTAGTTTTCTCTTAGAAAATGTCCATTTGTAGAACATGAGATTATTTTAGAAAATTGACCACCGAAATGACGGTCTTGGTTATTGAGCCAGTCATTCCAGTGACAAATTTTCGAAAATAGTCTTCTCTTGGTCTACAAATGGACATTTTCTACGAGAAAATGGAAATTTTCTTGGACAAATTCTGGGGTTAAAGGGTTAAATATAAGCCTGGGAACTGCATACAAATTCGGACTAACGAACTTTCGGACTAATAAACCTTCGGAATTACGAACCTTCGGAATTACGAACCCTCAGAATTTCGGACTAATGCACCTTCGGAATTAAGAGCCGTTGCAATTTCGGACTAATGAACCTTTGGACCTATGCGTTTCGGACCATTGGTCCAATGGTCCGAAACGCATAGGTCCAAAGGTTCATTAGTCCGAAATTGCAACGGCTCTTAATTCCGAAGGTGCATTAGTCCGAAATTCTGAGGAATATTGCAGAAGATGCTAGGAAATAGACTTACTACGCTCGCTGAAAGGTGAGTACTGGTGGCTCATACATGCAATGGTCACGTAAACACATGAATTTATTTAGCATTTCAAACCCTCCTGTTTCATTTTAACCCTTTATTGGTCGAGGCGGCAAAAAAGACCTCTGCTCGTTGTCTTGAGGAATCCATGTTCGCTGGCCAACAGAATGCCACTTTTGAAAATTTACCACCGGGATGACTGGCGCGGTAACCGAGCCAGTCATCCCGGTGGTAAATTTTCAAAAATACGTTTCGATTAATCAGCAAGTGGGCACTTTCTAAGCCAAACAATTAGGATTTTTTTCGCTATAGTGGCCAAGCTGAAAAACTACATCCGTAAATTTGCAGATCAAGACATATTTGGCCATTCATTCCAGTGGTAAACGCTCAAGGCTCATCAAGTGACATATAGATATAAATATATTGGCTATATGGTATCATGGTGTTCCATATTGTCACGGTAGTTGATTTGAATGTCAGTCCTATTTCCCCAATCGTCCACAAAATCTAATCCAATTTTGTGGAGAGGAAAGATTTTGTATGACTTCGGGAAAACGTCAGGGTAGGTGGTCGTATTTCAGAAAGGCTGACCATGTTCTCGTGAAAAACAAAGAACATTATCTAGGGTGGACCAGCGTAGTCAAAACGCAGAAAGAAATATCAAGATTGCTTTCCAGGTTAACAGTCTTCTACAAAACGCTATTATTTCTTTGAAAATCGGTCAAAATCATGATTTTGTTATACCGTATGCAGTAGGGAATGCCATAGTTTGTTTATAAGACGCGTGATTAGGAAACCCCTAAAATTATTACATGATAACGCGTAATGACGTAGCGACTTTCTGAGCTTATTATCTTCTTCTTCTTGCGTTCATCTTTCTCATGACAGTAATCTTAGACGGTTTTCCTTATTTGGTGCATGAAAGCTGAAGTAGTCATCAAACTGTCCCTGTCTCCTCTGATCTTCTCTTCAAAAGATACTTCAATAGGCCGGAAGCTTCTCATAGCCTGTTCATATCGCTGGCAGTGCTGCAACAGATGTTCTGCTGTTTCTTCTGCCTGCTGACAAAGTGCAGAATCTGTAATCTTGAGACGGTGAAGATGTGCATTGAGACGATTGTGACCAGTCCTCAATTTGAAGATACATGTATGTATGTATGTATGTATGTCGGATTTATATAGCGCCAATTCCAAACTGAATTGCTCAAAAGCGCTTTACAAAATTTAGAATGCTCTTTGGAAAAGATATGTTTTTAGTAGTGATTTAAATGAGTCAATTTTAGAGCAGTTTCTAATTTCAGGTGGAAGAGAATTCCAGAATCGCGGACCGGCTCGAGAAAATGCACGATCACCAGTAGTTAAGTTTGATTTTGGTATGGTACATAGTAATTGTGTGCTAGACCTAAGAGACCTTGGTGCTGCTCTTTGCTGGATTAAGGATTTTAAGTACGGTGGGGCCAGATCATTTAGGCACTTGAACACCAACAAAGCCACCTTGTACCATATACGTTGTCTTATAGGCAACCAGTGCAGCTCCAATAGGACAGGTGTGATATGATCGAATCTTTTGGTGTGTGTAATCAGTCTAGCTGCTGTATTCTGCGCTCTCTGTAAACGATCTAATTGGCTAGATGGTATGCCTATTAACAGAGAGTTACAGTAGTCCAGGCGTGACGTGATGGTAGAATGTACGAGAGTTTTGACTGCGTTTTCATCCAGGAAGCTGCAAATTTTGCTAATGTTCCGAATGTTCATGAATATGGAACGGCAGACAGTGGTAACATGAGCTTCCATCGATAGGGAATTGTCAAATGTTACGCCTATGTTACGGGCACTTGCACTGAAAGATACGTCAGCCTCCCCAATGTGCAAACTGGTGATGTCAACCTTATGTCTTAGGTGCAGTGAGGTTATTAACAGAATTTCAGTTTCTTATCATTCAACTGCAATAAGTTGCTTAACATCCATAGTTTAATGTCACGAACACAGTCTTCAACACGCTCACGAGCATTCACCTGGTCATTTGCATAGAATGCGAGATATAGCTGTGTATCGTCAGCGTAGAAATGGTAACTTATGCCATGAGACTGCAATAGCACTCCAAGGGGTGCTGTATAGATTGTAAAAAGGATCGGTCCCAGGACCGACCCCTGTGGCACACCTGATGTTAATTCATGTTCCTCTGATTTGATATTATTCACAATGATCATTTGATGGCGTTTTCTGAGATATGATGAAAACCAAGCAAGAGAAGTGTCTAAAATGCCCAGCTCTGCTAATCTAGATAACATGACATCGTGGTCTATAGTGTCAAATGCGGCAGACAAATCCAGGAGAACTAGTAAAACACACTTGCGTTCATCCATGGAACATAAGACATCATTTTGTACGCGCAGTATGGATGTCTCAGTGCTGTGAAGTTCGCGGTATGCGCTTTGAAAAGGTTCCAGAAGATTATTTCTTACTAAGTGATCATTGAGCTGCTTGGCGATAATTTCCAAGCACATTTTGGTCTAGTGATGTCTTTTTTAGTAACGGAATCACGTTTGCAGTTTTGAACAGGTCAGGGACATTGCCACTTGTTAAGGACAAATTAATGATTTTGAGTATCGTAGGCAATAATTCATCAACACAACCCGTAACAATATTTGTTGGTATCGGATCTAGTGAACAGGATGCTCGAGACGATTTGCGAATTATTGTCGATACTTCTTCAGAGCAAGCCGGTTTAAATTCTGTCATGGTACATTTTAAGTTAAGGGCGGTGCGACAACTAATTAGCGGTGAGTAGTTTTGGTGATTTAAAATGCAGTCACGAATTAAACCAATTTTCTCCGAAAAGAAGTTCGCAAACTTGTTTGCTAGCTCAGTTGGGTCAGTGTATTGTGGGAGATTGCTCTTACTTTTGTCCTTGTGAAGTAGGTCGCTGAAGATGCTGAACAGCTTTCCCTGGTTGGATGCATGTTCAGATACTAACGTGGAGTAATACGATCGTTTTGCTGATAGTATCATATCACTTACGAGACGAACTTGACGTGCATATACTTGGCGATGGACCTGAAGTTTGGATTTACTGGCGACACGCTCATGTTTACGACAGAGCTGTTTTGCTACTTTTATTTCACAGTTGTACCATGGTGATTTCTCTCGGACAATGATTACCTTTCGCTTCATCGGGGCATGTTTATCGAGGATAGATCGCATATCGTTATTGTACTGCTCAACAATCCGTGATACGTCATCAGATGGATTCATGCACACCTCAAAGGACTGAATGTCGGACTTAAACGATTGTGTAGGGAGCGAATGAAGATTTCGATACGTTAATTCCTTTCTCGGTAGTGCTGGTTTCAGAAGCGATATATCAAAGGTAATGGCAGCGTGATCAGATGTAATAGCACCAAGATCTACATTCACGTTTCTAATCACTGATTCGGTTGTTCGAGTTATGATTAAATCCAGTAAGTGACCCTTTGTATGGGTTGGGCAAGTAACATGCTGTTCTAGGTTTAATGTATCAAGGAGTGTTCTTAGAGCAGATACACTACTGTCCGATGCATTCTCGAAGTGCACATTAAAGTCACCCAATATTAACAAATTGCCACTACTTAGAGCATATCGTTCGAAAAGCAGAGACAGTTCGTGAAGGTACTCTGTCATATTACGTTTATGCTTTTTTGATGACGGTGGGCTATAAATCACAACGATTCGCAGTAAGCTAGAGTTCTGTACAATGTCAAATTCGAAGTTCTCAAATGTGTGATAAGAAGGAGCTTTTGATACAGAAATCGTAATTGTCTCTTTTAGTAGAATGGCTATACCACCGCCACCCCTGGATGATCTAGGGACATGCTTGAAAGCGTATCCAGCCGGTGTGAGGTCGCCTATTGCCATGTCATCGGTATCAGCCTTAAGCCATGATTCTGTTATCGCTATAATGTCAATGTCATTTGAAATAACATAATCTACGATGTTAATGGTTTTATTTCGCACTGATCTTGCATTGAGATCCTGTCTGCCTTTACACATTGCCTGATGGTCTGATGCTTTGGGACCAGGATATGTGGAATTAACTATTGCAGAAGTAGTTGGTATCTTAATAAGATTGTCAGTACATGCAGCGGATTTGGATTGACGCTTTTTTCTCTTGTTGAGTGGTGTAGCGTGAATGGGAATAATTCTCTCTTTGAATCTCCCACCTCGACACCCGCGGCGCGTAGGACGAGTATTGCTTATGCCACAATCACGAAGAGTTTTGAATACGTCATAGTCCAGGCTATGTAAAAAGCCACAATGGAGTACTGATTGGTAAGTTCTGTTCAGTTCCGCCGCCGAGTATGCAATCATGTCGATTGTTAGACAGTTGGTTTTTTCAATAGATCTTGAATAATGAGCACAATCGATATACATACCTATGTCTAATGGCGGTCTACACACATATTCATGTCTGATCCTCCCTACTGAGGCTGTGTATTGCATCATTATGCTGCCTGCTGTTGGTTCTTGTGGATTAATGATATGCTTCAGTTCTTCAAAGTCTACCTCGCGCCTGAATTGTTCTTTATTTGACCCTTCCTTAGCCAGTTGATCAGCTTTTGTCATTTCCTAATATGCCACAATGCGAGGGGATCCACTGTAAGTTGACATTGTTCTCCTGAGCTTATTATAAATCGCGACCCTTATTTTTCACATGCACTTTGATCTTCCAACAGCGAGACGGAATCACCGATCGCGGAACTTGATGATGTCGCTGACATAAATAAATTAGCAGACAATGTGTTTCAGTCAGCTAGAAGTTGTATATATTAGATTTTTGTGAGTTAGTGATGTGTTTTGGAAGTAGGGTATATGCGCATATATTATAATATTGACGTTTTTTTGTACATTGTAGTTTTCTATTTTACTCACTAATAAGAGGGGCATTTAAAAAAAAGCTGTTTGCGAGCATCTTTGACTTCCTGGTTACAACATTGCCATGTGAAACAGACGTTATTATTTATGGCAAAAAATCATATTGCCGCGAGAATATGGAACCCGCGAGAATATGAGTATATATCCTCACCAGTTTTCTTCAGGATTCTTTATTCCACTCAGGCTATATAACAATAGCATATGTCGGCAACATTTGTACCATGTGGCTAGTAGTCGCGACCGCCGGTAACGTGAGCTCAGTAAATCGTAATTGCACATGGCCGAGTATTCACTGAATGGCCGACGCTTTATTCGACTACGTAATAGGTATAGTAACACAAACAGATTATTTGGGAGACATGCCTCCTTTGGGAGGGTCATAAGCGATCTAGCGAGTGTATGGTCAGGGTACTTGTTTCGAACAGGGTTCTATTTCTAACAATTGGTCCTTTTTGCGTTCTCCCGCACTCATTGTTTTGCTGGCATCGTCAAAACATGTGTATTTCAATATATACCGGTACACCAGCTTTACACCGCATTTGAGGATTTTATCAAAATGCATCAGAAATAAGTAATCATTTTACCTAACCTTTTGTTTGGCATGTAAATAACATGTGTTTTCACTATTGCTTTTTTCAGAGTCTATAACAATGTTTGAAACAAACTGGTCCAGTCTTCGTGTCAGATGACGACATCTGCCAGTTGCTGTCAATCACGGCGTGTTTATTTCATCAACATAACAATAATTCTTTTCTACGGATGCACCGAATAGACATGGTGTGCTTATATTGTTTACAAATCTAGATTGGGGGGGGGGGCGGGGGGGGGGGGGGGGGCGGGGGTTCATGCTCACGCCCAATACAAACGCGGCCATAGTTTCTATATATGGTAACAACCAAAATAATTTTAATGTTTTATGGTATGCAAAAGAATCCTTATTTCCATTTTAAACACCAGCTTTATTACTTTACGAAGCTAAGATATACAAGATTTAGATTTTGAAACTGTGTTGCTGCTGTCCATGTATACTGGGTATTGCGAAAAATGGAATTTAAACAGGTCTAGATTTACTACAATAATTTAAGATGTGCTCCTATTTAGCAGCGTTTGTATAATTACTTTGCTGACGGACTCACCTGTTGTCATATCATAGGCAGTGATGTGACTCACCTGTTGCCATATCATAGGCAGTGACGTAACTCATCTGTTGTCATATCATAGGCAGTGATGTGACTCACCTGTTGCCGTATCATAGGCAGTGACGTAACTCATCTGTTGTCATATCATAGGCAGTAATGTGACTCACCTGTTGTCATATCATAGGCAGAGATGCTATATCACCATCTTGTCGCTTTATAGATAGCAGATTTACATACCTGTTAGAAACTGGCACCCGGTTTTACCCCCACCCCACCCACCCCCACCCATACCACCACCACACCACCCCCATTACGTACACAGAAACTCTATGAAAATGAACACGTGATAATATTACTAAAGTGAAGCGATCTCCTGACAAAAGCTTCACATTCATATGCAATCGGCAAAACCGTTCATACTCTGTTAGAACCCGGTACTCGGACCATATATTATACTATATTTATGTCTATAGTGACCACCGACATGACTTTGACTAAGCAAAAACATGTGATCTTCTTGACAGAATTTGGCCTTTAAAGTACCGAGTATCCAGCCACATACATGGACTAATCTACACCACAGAATAGAGGTATCCGAGCTCTCACTCGTGTATATGACGTCATAAACAATTACGTCATAATTAAGATGACGTCATAATAGATCGTGACGTATCTATTTCCGTCATGAATATTGAAAAGACCGCCAAGTGTACGAATTGTATGTCTTAATTAGTTAACAAACTTACTGTTGATGACTATTTTGAAACTAATTTCACTGGGTTCTGTTGCTGCCGTATTAGTCTTAAAATATTCAACGGCTTACCTGTATAGTGGCTTACCTGTCTAGTTACCATGAAACTGTGATTCTGGGAATTCAGGATTCAAAGTATATAAATCGATTCAAACACGCGGAAAAGTGGGAGGAACTTAGCTAGAAATTGGCGTGGCATGACTAGATATGGATCCAGCTATACGCGTGCGCAGACAATCAATACATGGCTCAGCAGATGCGCTATGTCGGTCTATCTTACCGTAACGAATTCTGCATTGGAAGATCCGTCACTGTTCACTGATTTAGTGCTTTCTGTGGGATCAATAAACATAAGTAATCAGAATATAATAATTAACACGTGGTGTACTATGCGAGTATCAAGCTCACGCGTTCATACACATGCACCGTCACAAGCAGACAGGCACGGACGCATTGACGGACGGACGGACTGACTCACGCACGCACCTACACACCTAAATGTACGCATGCTACCATGCACGCGCGCGCGAACGCACACACGTACCCATACACTTACACGCACGCACGTACGCCACGCCACGCCACGGATCGCATATCGTATGCACGCACGCCACGCCACGCCACGCCACGGAACGCGTATCGGCATGTACTTACGCACAAGCGCACGCAAGTAAGTAGGCCTATTTAAGTGAGCACTCATAGATACGCGCACGAATTGTGATGTTTTGGGAGCTTTTACAATAATCCAGTCTGAGAGCTAATCTCACTGTGTAGATGGCATCACGCCATCATCTCAACATTTGTTAAATCAGTTTGTCATGAAGTCGTAATTGTCCAAGCATAATTAGGTTGAGTTGGTTTCAGGCTTATTATACACGAATCTACTCCCGTTAAATAGAATCAGTATGTCTGTAATCAGGTTAAAATAATGAAATTATTCTTTACGGCGCGATGCGATATAGTAGCGATTTAGTAGTTTGTCCGAAATCTAAAACATTTGAGAGACAGACCGACCAACTGACAGACAGACTCCTACTAGTTCCCAGTCGTAACTAAAAATAGCAAGCACATGTCTGCGCGTAGTTCGATGTTACGCGGAGTAATATGTATATCTTGGGAAAGGTAACTCGACGTAGCGTTGTTGTAAATTTCTGGTCTGCATGTTAAAAGTCACAATGGAAGGTATGTCAATATCGTGAGCTGTTACAAAATATCTTAATCTTGTTTGGAATCATCTCAGAGTATAGTTCCTTTTATTGATTTGTCAACCTGTAACACTCTGTTGTCAAGATTTTAATTTTTCAAATTAAATTGAAAGATGAACCGGTTTAAATTTTTAGTGACACATGTTGATGTTTATAAAGTGGCTGCTATAGACAGGTCTGACTTACAATCCTTACACAGCAAGCACCACCACCACATACCCACCACAAAGAAAGCTACAAAATAGGTTACATTATAAATTTCTTGGAAATTATTTGGTAAGGGAATTTCATCATTGTTGTAATATATGTATTGCAATGATGAAATGTCCTCGGCAAAGAATTAGGAGTGATCTGGAACCTGTCGCTCGGTACTCGCTAGTGCTTCGACCAATCAGGCTTACCAATATCTCATAGGTCGGATATAGGTTTATTTTTAGATACTATAATAAACAATAGATTGAAGCAACTTCGTGAGGCGATCATATATGTAGGTGTGCTTCTGACAAAGTGATAAATTTGTATGGAATTTTTTTTCTTGAAATCATGATTGTATCTTTTCAAAAAGATAGGCATAAGGACAGGTATAATAAGTATATATAAAACATCGTTAGTGCCAAATTATAAATAATTATTTTTTTGGCGAATATACGAAGTGTTTTATTTCTACTTTATTTCAGTAACGGGCTTCGGTATTGACGATTACACTACGGCATATCTTTTTGAGAGGCGCTAAGTAGATACACTCATGATTTCAATAAAAAAAAATGTCCATAAAAATGTGTTATTTTGTCTACATTTTGTCAGAAGCAAGAAGAAATCCACGAGGCAATTAGCGCCATATTTCTTTGCATTTGATCACAACAATTATGCTCGTTGGCTACACATTCAGTTCGGTGATATGAAAAATTTGAGGAAATATCTCACAGATGTAGAATCAATGTTTCAGATGGAATGGCAGAGGGATTGCTTTGTTATACGCAAGACATGGCGAATCTTCTCAGCCATGTTGATTGGGCATGCCCATGAACAGAACCATACGTTTGTGAAAGGAGATGGTGGTGCCATTGGGTTCATCTCAATTACTGCGATGGTTTCAGGACCAACAGTTGCTAGTGTGGTCACCGAATTCGAAGCATGCCAAGATGCTATACAGTCAACTCAAAGTAAAGGCCCAGATCGCGGTTACCATGAACAAGTAAAAAGTGGTCAGGTCACATTTAAAAAACAGGTTGGGGCTTTGATTGCCATTGTAGAGAATATGGGGAATCTTTACAAAGAACACCTCAGAGATCGTCAGTGATAAACTTGTGACATGAGTTCAGGTAATTGAGAAAGTTGGCATGCAGCAGTTTAATTTGTTTGTGGAAGACAGTCTTGTGACTCAAACAAAGTCAATTACATATCCCATAAAGCGGAACAGGCTTTCTCTTTTCAGCTACCCACACAGCCTGCAGAACACTAAAGAAATACAAGGAATTACATGACTGAAGCAGAACTGTTCCCGGCTTTCGCACCTGTATATTACGTGCCAAGTTCGCCAGGTGAACCTCAAGGAATTCCTCGTCATGGGAATCAAGGACATCAACCTTCTTCACAATGTGATAACTTGAGTGTGAGCAAAATCGGACTTATTGAAGTGTCTGGAGAACTTGTCCAATCCATGAGTAGATGTAATAGTCGTCGATGGCGCAGCCATCATGCACGTTCTGAAACCAATCGTGACTATCCTGGCGCCTGCAACACATATGCTGACTATGTTGGCCGTATCTACTTGCCGTACATTAGAATGCAATTGCAGCGTGTTCCGAGGTTCGATGTCATTTGGGACGAAGTACATAATATTGTTACCAGTGCTCTTCAGGTTTTCCACGCTCTTTTCGGTTGTGACATAACATCTGCATTTGCCGGCCAAGGCGAGGCCTGATTAGCAAGGATGTCTATTAAGATGACACTCTAAATAGACAGTGCTGTTTTAATGCAAGGGCCTACCAGGGCTCAGGCCCCGTTACTGGGCCCTATCAGGGGTCCCCATTTGTATGTTTGTAATTATAGTTTCAAAATGTTCAATCTACAATAGAGCTGTACGTACAATGAGTCAGTAAAACACAGCAAATACAACTATGTGACAAATTTCATAACGAATATTAAATTGTTACCGTTATAGGTGAGCTTAAGATTCTGCCGCGCTAAATGATAGAATGCTGACGTTTCAAATAACTTCCTTTGAATGACTCTTTTGCAATTATGTAGCAATTCAAATTATTTTCAAAATGTTTAACATATGTATGCTAGATCCACAGTTAAGTTAGGATACTAGGAATTTGTCAGTAAAATGGTTAATGCTGAAATGGCCAAAATGTGTGATATCAGAGTGTCAGTGTGTAACATGTCTCAGCCTCAAACACCCTGTATTTGTGAGCTATTTAAAATATTCAATAGAACACTTCTTACATCATGTTCAAAATTGTACTATCATCTTAACTTATATATAAGCTGTACACCAGTTTAAAAAATCAGTTCTTCCAAACGGCATTGTAGGCTAGTTGTTCCCCAGGCCAGTTATAGGTCTATTGTTCGGCACACATACATGCACAATTACATGTACGGACATGCACATACACGCGCGCGCTCGCGTGCACACACGTAGGTACGTACTTACGCACGCACGCACACACATTTATATCACAACGCTGCCATTTATTTATATATGAACTGATTTGCGGATAAAGCGCGTTAGGTTGCTATGCACTGAGCAGACTGAGGTGAATGAACTGCGATCAATGCGCTCAAGTCGGTCTCAGAACATGTTTCTTATGATAACTCCCGTCTCCTAGCAATTTATTAATGCGTAAGCAATTATCAGAAAATCATTAAGTAACACGAATGAATCTTAAGATACATGAACTCGCGCACGCACGTACTCGTTCACGCATACTCGCACACTTGCAAACTTGGATATATTCCGTAAAAATGTCGTTGAGAGCAAATTTGTCAACCAAAGTTGCAAAAGAATGTGCAACAGTTTCTTTGCTATTGAGGCTGTAAAAGATAGAATATTGACAGTAGAGTAGCAAGAGTTAAAGACACATTGCAATTTGTATATAATTAATTTACCTTTCCAGAGTATCCATCCATTATCTGACCTCGTATGACATCATAATCAGCTCAGCGCGTGTATGATGGCGTCATAATCATTACGTCACAAAGGGTTCCACATAGACCGTCACCAAATCTCAAATGGTCCGACACGTTGTATGAATTGCATGTCTTTGCAATTCATTGCTATTTAATAAACATGCTGTTGAATTATATTTTGAAACTAATTTGACTGGGCGCTTTGCTGCCTTAGGCAGCAACAGCACCCTGTCAAATTAGTTTCAAAATATTCAACAGCTTACCTGTGTAATTTTTTTGGAAATTGATAGTCAGGGTGTTCAGAGATCGATCGATCCCAACACGAGCGAGGTGTGGGTGGAGCTTAGCTAGAGATGGGCGGGGCATAGCTAAAACCGGAAAGGTCCATTCTGTGTGATCTGACCAAACATATAGGGAACGTCTAGATTTACGGGTGAAACTTAAAGTCAATATTGCAGACAATACTGTACAAGAGAGTCATGCCCGGCTAAGCGAACTCAAACATGCGCTGCTTCCCTTGTCACTGACTGCGATCAGTTTGTCATTCAGAACACAAGCATATATAAAACATTTGCATATCGGGACACATTCTGTCACCTCAAGTCGTTTCTGATAAATCTATGCATAGTGATCCATTCGTATCTTGCGAGATCTCTTTCGATACGAGATCGAGAAAGAATGTAATCTCGAAGAAGCCACGCCTCTATTTTTTGCATAGTGATTGTGAAGTTACAAGAGTCTTAGACATTCAGACCACACAGCCGCTGATAACACTCTTCGATTCACCCAACTATCCGCGGTGGACCACGTCTTGGACTTAGTAAAAAAAGTTTGCTGAAACTGCAACTCATATCCACCCAGGATTTGCAGAAGGAAAGCTTCTGATGAAGCGAAAGGCTATTTTAAAGTAGGCCACATAACCAACCATAAATAAATTGCAAAGTCGTATTCATGTATTATCTCCACTATACGAGAAAGAAGTGAATGTGAGGCAGATTTACCGTGAAATGCGTGCAATAAGCAGCCTCCATCGAGAAATAAATGGACCGTTCCAGTTTTAGATATGCCCACCCATTCTAGCTAAGCTCCGCCCACACCTCGCCCATGTTGGGATCGATCCCTGAACTCCCTGCCTATCAATTTCCAGAAAACCATACAGGTATGCTGGTGAACGTTTTGAAACTAATTTCTCTGGGTGTTGTTACTGCCTTATTGACCAGTCAAATTATTTTCTAAATATTCGACAGAATGTTTATTAAATAGTAGACATACAATTCCTACAACTACGGACTATTAAGCGTTTAAGACGGACTAAGTCGAGTCATGCATGCTGTAATTGATTATGATGTCATCCTACACGTCGCGTAGTTGATTATGACGCCATGTGACATCATATGACGGATGGATAAACTGGAAAGGTCAATTTGGTGAGAAACCAGTGCATATAGTTCTGTGATGAATCAGTGCTTCAGCAATTCCAATATGGCTGCTGCAACTCGGGGGAGTTCGATGGAAGAACGTCTTCAGTATGATCTGACATGATATGTTTAATCCTCAAGGCCTGGTGACGACATCAGGTCACTCTTGGAGGAACTAGAAAATACCACGGAAGAGGATCAGCGGGTTCTATCACTGAAGACCAATAAACATACAATATGCATAGCTGACATTACGGCTAATATGCCAAAGATGAAAATAAATCATGTCAACATATATTTGGTGCCTGATGTTGGATACTTTGGACTACAGTCAGGCAGCTGTAAACGGTTCCAACCGAATCGACTTGGTCTATGGTTCTTTTCTTGAGAAATCAATGCGGATTCTGAAAGGAGACACTAAAGTAGGGGTTCTTATTAAACTGAATGTGTTAGATCAAGAAACACAAGAGCGTGTTGATATGGATAGGTTCTGGGAATCAGACAATAACCGACAGAAGATCTCGTTTGTTACTGCAGCATCGCACCATCACACACGCCACTTAGTCCCGAACACATCCTTTCACACGTCTAATCCCTAACGTGTTTCGAATATTTTGAACAGGAAGCTTCCCGTCGAGTGAATTTCAAAATGTTGGTTTCATCGACACTTAGTGTGACTATGGAGGGATAAGATCTGTCACTCATGTGTCTGACGTCATAATCAAAATACACCACTTATTAGCTAATATAGGTCCGTCATGAAAGTGGCAAAGGTCTATCACAAAAGCTGTATGTATTTGGTGAATTTACAATTTAATACACATTATGTTGAATATTTTGAAAGCAATTTGACTGGGCGTTAATGCAACAACTCCCAGTAAGATTAGTTTCAAAATGTCCAACAGCTTAGCTCTATAGTTACCTTGGAATTTGCATTCTGGGAAATTAGAGTTCAAGGTGTTAACACTTCAACACTCATATCAGCCCAAAATGGCCTCTGCAGTGGTCTGAAGAAATGTCCATTTGCAGACCAAGAAAAGACATTAAAAAAGATTTACAACTGTAATGACTGGATCGATAACCAAGCCAGTCATTCCAGCGGTACATTTTCTAAAATTGTCTTTTATTGGTCTGCAAATGGAGATTTTCTATGAGAAAATTGAAATTAAAAAAACCAAATTCGAGGGTTCAAAGTGTTAACATCGATTCAAGCACGCCTACAATATGGGAGTGGCATAACTAGTAATAGATCTGTCTAGGTCCACAAACCAACAATTGCTATGTAAGAGTAGGCACACCAAACAACGTAGAAAATTACCGAATTTAACGGCGTTTGTGTCGGCTTCAAATGTCCAGGGATGAAGATCTACTTTGTCGTTTAGATCGCGCACAATATCAGCGAGGTCAATGATGTCACTGGAAAACAAACAACAACAGAAGATCCCATTAATTAGACAAAATCAGCTTAAACATGGTGGCATGTTGATAAACTGAATATACCTCGAGCAGTATGGGTATCCTTCCCTTGTTTACCCAATGTATTACTTGTGTTCAGTCCATCCACCAAGATGCCATGCGATTAGAGATGTGCATTCATACCTGGGGTGAGGTTTTGGTGCATGGTGTATATATTAATACATTTCAGCTGGTATGTCACCCTTAAATATATATATATATATATATATATATATATATATATATATATATATATATATATATATATATATATATATATATATATATATATATATATATATATATATATATATATATATGTATATATATATATATGTATATATATATATATATATATATATATATATATATATATATATATATATATGCGTACGTGTTTAAGGGTGACATACCAGCTGAAATGTATTAATTTTAATATCTTGGCGATCAGAGCCATCAACTCGTTTCATTCTATAAAAAAAAAACCTCCCTTAAGCAACCGTCTTATGGATCACACGTATTCTCAATCGACACGATACGCTTAATTGACCTTTCCATTTTAGCTATGCTCAGCCCATCACTAACTAAGCTCCACCCACACCTCGCGGTGTTGGGATTGATCGATCCCCGAATGCCCTAGATATCAATTTCCTGAAAACTATACAGGGAAGCTGTTGAATATTTTGTAACTAATTTGACTGGGCGCTGTTGCTGCCTATGGATAGACCGTCTTCAAATATGCGTTCGTGACGTACTTATCGACGTCATTCATGACGTCATCCATTATGATGTCATGCTACACATCACGTAGATGATTATGACGTCATATGATGGGTGCATACTCTGGAAAGGTGAATTATAGACCCTACACACGATTTACTAGATGATGTGTAATCTAGAACCAGGAAATGACAGTTAGTCTTAGCTGTCGTTAACTGTATCGCTGTTGTAAACCCCAGACAACTGGGCAATAACTTTGGACCTGCTGAATATTTTGAAAAAGATTTGACTGAATGTTGCTAGTGGCTTAGCCACCATGCTGGTGGCTTAACTATCAACAACTTTCAGTCAAATTTATTTTAACATATTTAGCAGGTACAGCGATATAACCCTGGAATATGTTGTCAGCAAAAACTCCGTAGTCAGACGGTTAAGAACTGGCAGTCTGGCATATTGTGGCTCGAGAGGTACCGTAGGCGCTCTTTTGAGTCGGTTCCACCCCATTCACATGTGGTAGTTAACCGAACGTTTAATTTTATAACAACTTGACGAAATTATTACTTAGCTTCCAGTTAAATTGTTTAAAGACACTCACCAGTATCTCCTAATTAATTTCACAGAATTTATAAGATATTCATCGAAATTTTTATGTTTACCTATGCTCTTGAAACAACATCGCACATTAAATCTATTGTTGCAAATATATGGTGAATTGACTGGGTCCATGTTTCTCGTCACGAGACTGTAGTCGCCCCCGCCCCCGCCCCCACATTGTAGTCACATGGAATTGGTACATCTGGATCAATAGGAAACCTTCACCATATATTGGCGAATGATAGGCGGGGTTATCGTTACCTCCGGGCGGGAAGCGAAACTTATTTATGAAAGGGCTATATTTGATGTATAAATTGGGCTCCGGTTTCCACGGAAAAACATGATGAATGAAGTAATCCTGGAATGTCAGGTCATTTACTTTGACTACTTCCGTCCTGGTTGCTGCGTAATCCGTTCTGCCATTCGTGAATCGAATTTAGTCAAATTCCTTAAACAGTAAATTTGGCAAGGAACATTACTACCTCACTATGAATAACCAGGAAGAAGCAATCTTCTGGATCAATCCGAATACTAATAATAGTAAAGATGAACACCGCAACCTTCATTGTCGTGGGCTGCTAGTATGAGCTCGCAGCATAAGTCCTAACGGAGATAAATTCTACCCTAACTTCTACGGCATGTAATGGAATAAGGACATATATAAGTCAAGCAAAAGTACGTTTTCATACCCATTTGAAGGGAATTCGTAATAACAGGATATGTCAACTATGGTATCTGCATATTAACCAGGTTCTGTATACAAACAGAGATGTTATAACTCCATGAACCAGATGGCACTTAGACACATATAACATGTCACTACCGGAGTCAACCGTGTTTAGTCAATGTATCCGGAAAACAGAAACGAATTCCTCCCCATGATGATTCAGGTTGTGAGGTGTGAGTTGTCAGGTATCTTAGTAAATCTTGATATTGTTGATTAGCATCTCAATGTGTTATTTCTTAGCTTTCTTCTATGGTAGGCAGATTTTGGCTGCAATAGCTTTCATAGGTCTAACCAATATATCAGAGCTCCTCCCTGCGCATTCTAATGATGGTGTACTGTGGAATGCCACATGAAACCAGTCCGAAAAATTGCCCCTTATTTCTTAGTATCCAATTTCTATGTGTTCTATGAATTCAACGTACACAAAGCAATTTCTTGCAGTGGCCATAGAAATGGCAATAAAACAATCTATGTAAGTGACCACAATGCTAAGCAGACATTATGACGCAATGCTGCCTGCACGTGCCAAGTACTTTCTGTGCTTTTCTTCTCTTTAACCCTTATCATTCTGATATCAATATTCTATATTTTACTGTGTCAATAGCAAAGAAATTTTTAATCTGGTGTACATTTTCTAACAATTCTGGTGGACGATGTTGCTGTCTACGACAGCACCATCTTCCACCAAATTTGTTGAAAAATAAACACCAGTTTATCTTTTACTTTAATCTGAAAATTAAAAATTTTGACACCAGAGTGGTAAGGGTTAACTGTATGCCCTTTGTCCATGTCGGTAATACATGCCGTCTTCATTCTTCTCTCTAGTAGACGGATGCTTAGGATAATGGCACCGGAAAGATCATGGCAACGGATGTGTCCCATGCTAACCTTTCCCAAACTCACAGAGTTATAATGGCACTACAAACTTAGGCCAACAGGCATGGCCATGTACCCAGCCTGTTGCAATCTCATGCTCACCATTTTGGGTCTATAAGACGGTAGGTGACCTACCATATTCAAACATTTCTGCTTTAAGTGCTGAAAAGATTCTGCCGGTTAGCTTCCATGCAAACATGAGGTGTGTCAGGTAAGTATTGATAAAAAATAAAGGGATATATATTCCCGACCTCTTACAACCCATGGGCAGCTATGAGCGATTGCCCCATTCATTCGACCCACGAAGACGCCAGTCTTCATGTCAGTATTCATGCGCTGATTTTGTCAATTCAAAGGAAACCACACGTTAGCTGACATATTATAGTAAGAACGCATGGCTACCTTCACAGAGAACAAATATCTGAATTGGCAGTATCCGGTCTCCAGTAGGGTGTGTTGATGCAGCTAGAACATATCCTCATAAAAGATGAATGGAAAGCGGCCACCTCTCCCCACTCACTGAACAAGAGGCTATGGAACGACGAGGGAAGTAGACTATACGGTTTCACATTCAAATCATACAATGAAATACAGGTAACCGCACTTTTGAGAAAAAGACCGCCCATTAGTCATGCCGCTTTCTTTGTTCATTATCTAACCACACATATGGCAGACCGATTCCTACTAGAATCTCCAGTGCTTGTCCACAAAAGAACATCCCACCCAGAACAGGTCGTTAAAGCGAGTTAACTAACAGGTGCATAACTCCTATATCCCTCCGCAACGCTCATATGCATGCAACAGGCCCGCCCACAGCATGATGGTCACACCGCAGGACGGGAGCTTTAACCTGTTCTCATTTAATTTGAACTTCTAGTACTTAATACTACTTATCAACTCTTACTGTGTCACGTATCGCTGAATTCACGATGATTAGAGGAAATGTATAGCATCTCAGGAGAAAGAGTACACTAGCTGTTAATCGAATTACAACGTCTTTTTTTTGTTAATCGAATTACAACTAATGAGAAAACCAGCCAGTATTTCACCGCTAAGGGCGATAACCGGCATGTGCCATGCTGCAAGAAACGTAGGAAATCCGATAAAATGATTTCGTTTAAGAATTAAGACAAGCAACGTTACACACGCTCGCTGGTGCGTGGTACGCACATAAATAGCGTTCAGAATTCCGAAAAGTTGTGTAGACAATAATTATATGGGTTGATGTTCTATCTTTGGATCCGTCATCAGTGACATCTCGCCGTTGCTTTTATGAATATCCATCAACAAAGTATGGTGGTGACTTGTCATCGAAAATCATACATGGATCACTAAACACATCAATCTTTCCTTACCGAGCTGTGTATCGTCGTAATGGCAGTTGCGTAGAACTTGAGTAGTAATAAGGAATTGTACATATATGTTCAGGACGTTCTCTTGTCTCCAACAATCGCTTCTAGCCATTAGACAGTTCTCAATCTATTGGGGACTGGGGAGTCAAACAGTCAATTATGCTATGCAAGAATTCCCATGTTATGAATATTCTAATAATATTTGTGTGAAGATTTCCACATAGATATCGACATAGTCCGTCTAATTGCGAGCAAAAAATTGGAAGCATCAAATCTTAGTGGATGTTCGTGAAAAGACATGTACAGAGAATACGATTACGTATTCATATTTAGACACACTATAAAATAGGATTATTAGCTTCAACAAGTTTTGAGCTTTCAACATTCCCATGTGTATTGGAGAAATGAATGTTCCGTATTGTGGGTTGAGGTAGTGTCTGGAATGGAGAGATCATTCTTTACTCACGCCGCCAAAGGCCGATGTAAGTATGGCAGTTGTTGTTGGTGCTGCCTGCCTGCCTGCCTGCCTGCCTGCCTGCCTGCCTGCCTGCCTGCCTGCCTGCCTGCCTGCCTGCCTGTCTGTCTGCCTGTCTGTCCGAGGGATATCTTCGGACTCCTATGAGGTAGAATCGCCAGATTTTACGCACACATTCATATTATGAGTGGCTAGAAAGTGTTTAGTTTGAGATCAAAAGGTTAAACACCGAGACCACAGGGGTCGCTTAGTGCATACCGCATCACATACTTTTTGATAACTCTGCATTGAAAGAAAGCAGAATGAACCAATCTGCAACATACATTTCATATTGTTTTTGCCTAGAAGCAAAAGATATATTTAGGTCACAGTTCAAATGTCAAGCACACGTGGTCGCTTAGTGCATACATCAATTCAGCAAAGCAAACATGTAGAATCACCAAATCTGTACCATACTTTCATCTTGTTGTTGACTATAATCAAGATTTAGTTTCAGCTCAAAGATTCAAATGTCGAGGTCACGGAGCCACTTAGTGCATTGTCAAAGCCGAGTGCAAAGGCGTCATTCAGCATCTCCTTCGAGTGCATTCTAGTTGTATGTAGTCGTTTTGCTTATCGCGGCGTGGGTGGCCGCAATTAGTAGTCGCTGGTTTGCAAAAAGGCACCCGAGCTTTGTAACGTACTTTTGCTAAATTGTGATATCTTCTTCATTTTCTGATTATATATGTATGTCTGGATGGAGTATCGTGTTCAGGTCAGATCGAAGATACCACCCACCCACTCACCCCACACCTCCACCCACCCCACACCACCCCCTTAGTTCCTGGGAGATGATATTGATGACCAGATTACGTCACCACTACTCAGGAGAGCGTGTATTCTTGATAGCTCCCAATCCTTGCCTCTAAACAATCATTTCATATAACAGCTGACTTGTTTTAAAATACCATATGTTTTACGGACCAGCAGTAATGCTCCCTACAGTGTATAGTATCGCTTTCACGGTGAAGCCTGCCAAACCCAGCTTCAGTAGTCGTTGTGGGGAATGTTCATTTGTAGGCAAGAGAATGATAGTTTTGAAAATTCACCACTGGAATGACTGACTCGATAACGATAATGAATGGTAAGTTTAAAAAAATTGTCTTCTCTTGGCCTGCAAATGGACATTTAATAATCAAATAGTTTAATATTTTGATCAGATTTAGACAGCTATTAAAGCGTTGAGACAGATTTGCTATGTATTAATTTTTAATAATTATTAAATTTCATTTTATTATCATAAAATCAGCTAGGCGCCAATATAATCCCATAACAGATTAAGCTCATACTTACCCTTCCATTTTTCTAACTTCTTCAATTTCTAAACGACCCTTGTCTATAGATGGCCCATCGAGATATTCGATAGATACACACGGACTGTGTTTGCACAGAATCCTAGGTTCCACAATACCCGTGTTTATCAGAAAGAAATCACCTGCAAAAGATAACACAAACAGCACTAGAATGGACCTTTCCAGAGTAATGACGCCATATGACGTCATACTCAGCTAAGCGGCGTCTAGGATTACGTCATAATCATTAGGTCATAAATGATTCTGTATAGGACCGTCTTTAACTCTTGATAGTCCGACACGTTGTAAGAATTGTATGTTTCTACTATTTAATAAACATGCTGTTGAATATTTCGAAACTAATTTGACTGGATGCTGTTGCTGCCTATGCAGCAACAGCACCCAGTCAAATTAGTTTCAAAATATTCAACATCGTAATTGTATAGTCTTCTGGAAATTGCTAGTCAGGAAGTTCAGAAATCGGTCGATCCCAACACGACCTAGGTGTGTGTGTGTGGTGGTGGAGGGGGGGGGGGGGCTTAAAAATGGAAAGGTCCGCTATGTGAAGATACATGGCGATTGGAGTAAACTTAAGGGAGGAGGTGATGTTTGAAGAGAAGACTAATAGAAAATCGACATGCCGGAAAAAAGCTAACAAATAACAGATAGACTGACTGACAATGGGACAAACTGACTTATAATATTAGATACGAGTCGCAACTAAAACACAAATAGAATGGATCTTCCCAATGATAGCTATTCCCCGCCCATCTCTAGCCAGGCTCCGCCTACATCAGGCTCGTGTTGGGATCGATCGATCCCGGAACTCTCCGACCAGCAATTTTCAGAAAACTATACAGGTAAGCTGCTGAATATTTTGAAACTAATTTGATTGGGTGCTGTTGCTGCGTATGGCAGCAACAGCGCCAAGTCAAATTAGTTTCAAAATATTCAACAGCGCGTTTATGAAATAGCAAAAACATACAATTCATACAACGTGTCAGACTACTAAGCGTTTAGACGGGCTATATCGAGTCATTCATTACGTCATGATTATGACGTCATCCTACACGTCACTTAGTTGACTGCGATGACATATGACGTCATATGATCGATGGATAAACTTGGAAAGGTGAATTAAGCATTTCGAGTACATTCTCCCCAACTACTTAGTTTCCAGTAAAACCAAGTCATCACCATGTTTTTAGTTGCGACTCACTACTAATACATTTCAGCGGGCGGTTCAGGGTTAGCTACTCTCGGTATGGTGATCCCGATTCGCTCCTCGATGGTGTGTTGTGGGGCGGAGTATTAGGATTTGGGAAGCCCAATGACGCAATGACACATATCGTCTGCATGTCTCGGGTGGTTCTCTCTATTTTTCGCAGTATCCCGCCCTCGAATGAACTTGTCTGTCGATTCATCCACCCTAGGTGGAGTTGTTACGGAGTCCTTCTGGAGATGCGTCTTTAGCTTTTGATGCGCTAGGTATGGCCAAGAGTGAATGGGCATCTCCAGCGAGGGTCAGGTCCGTTACATCCACATCCGTGGTGTACTCCGATAACATCACTAGATTTGAATGGAATATAAGAAGAAGAAGAAAACAAGTACAACAATGAGTGTTGAAACAAGGTTCTACTGAAGGTTCTACTGGTGATTATAAGAGTGAGTTCGACAAAGCAGCAATAACGATAGAAGCACAAACAAAGTACAATAATAGCCTATATATCTGTGGACTGGTGAAAATGCTTAAGGGGTTGCTAAACATTTCCAGGCATCCTCCCCCTACTCTCGTCCCCTGGTTCCGGTAATTACATGCTTGAACACATCTCCGGTTGTTGAATGTCACATTTTGACGGTGTTTTTCGCAAGTTTTCTAGATAGGCCTCGCCGGTCCTACAGGCTGCTGGCCCACACCACACACTGGTAAAACTCAATCTAGAACCACTAGTGTGCATGGTTACAAATCTATATACGTGTGTCGTTGCTTTTAATGGCTGAATGTGTATCAAAGTTTTCGAATGTTGCAATATAATCATTACTCACGCCGCCTAAGGCCTGTGTATGCGATATCCCCAGAATCCAGGAAATTAGAATCACCAAATTTGGCATATCGATTCATTTTGTAGATTGCTAGGCAAAACATAGGTTGAGATCAAAAGGCCAAATGCCTAGGTCACATGGTCATTAAGATTTTAAAGCTATAAATCGTGAACGTCAGTAGGTAGAATCACCAAACTTTGCACATATACACCTGCGCAAAAGTTAAGCACCAGCAAAAACAATAGAATGTAGAAACATGATGGTACAACTAGGCTGCCATACTTTTTGTCCCCGCGTTAGCTGACATAATTTCAAGTACGAAATGCACATGCATGCATGACTTCACGCCGCTTGATGTCCGTGCGTGGCGGGAAACAGCACACGTGTTCAGTTATGTAAAAGTCCAGTTTGAGGTGTAGAACATTACATACAGATTTAGGCGACAAGATTAGGAATTTTGTGTTCATGACCGTGGTTTATTTGTACAGAGAGAATTAGCTCTTGATTGTGAACCGCTATGGCAAGACGAAGGTTAAGTGATCGTGTGAAATGGCAAATCATAGGCATGCATACCACTGGTATGTCATGCAGAGAGATTGGCAGACAGCTGAACATTAACCATACTGTAATCAGTCGTTTGATTGCAAAACATGGGCAAACTAACGAGGTGAAGGACAGGCCTAGATCTGGAAGACCGAAGAAGACTACTGCCCGTGATGATCGAGCCCTAGTACGCCTTGTTAGGAGATCTCCATTCACCAACAGCAGAGTGCTCAGCCAGCAATGGGAAACGCGCAATAGAGTGTCAATGTCTACCGTCAAAAGGAGACTGTATGCTGCTGGCATGAAAGCTAGGAGACCTGTCAGACGTCCTCTCCTCACTGCACACCACAAAGAGGAGCGTCTGAGGTGGTGCAACGAATGAAGACACTGGAACATGAGATCCTGGAGACGGGTACACTGGTCCGATGAAAGTCGGTTCCTGCTTCATGCCACAGATGGTCGAACTCGTGTGTATGGAGGTCCAAACGCACGGCGTACGACCAACGTAACATCATGGAAGAAGTTCCATTTGGTGGAGGTTCCGTTATGATATGGGGGTGCATCTCATTTGATTGTAAGCTGGATCTGTTGACTGTACCTGGAACACTAAATGGACAAAGATATCAAGATTCCATACTGGATAGAGTTGTGGTCCCTCATTTTGTACATCATGCACCTGGAACCCACCCTATATTCATGGATGACAACGCCCGACCACATCGTGCTAGAGCTGTGCATGAATACCTCCGCCAGAATGCCATCGAAACCCTACCATGGCCAGCAAGGAGCCCTGACATGAACCCTATTGAGCATATCTGGGACATTCTGGGAAACATGGTGAGAAGGAGGGATCCTCCTGTGCAGAACCTACATGAATTAACAGACGCACTCCATCTTGAATGGCAACGAATACCACAATGGCGTATCAGTCGGTTGGTGACCAGCATGAGACGTCGTGTCCAGGCCGTCATCCAGGCACAAGGTGGATATACCCGGTATTAATAATGACAGTCTCAAACTCGTGCACAGATGTTAAACTTCGTTTTCAGACACCATTAATGACAATCTAGACACGTGTGTCAACTGTAGGGCAATAGTTGTCAGTTGTGTCAACGTAACCATATTCAGGCCTCGTTTTCAAGTTCAAACAAAAACATACAGTGTTTCCCCACCATCATAATCAGCATTCCTCTAGTTGCATTATTACCTCTTGCACTAAGATGGATGGGTACATACATGTTTATGCTATTGCTTTCTTCATAGCACATGAATATACCCTCGCATGTGCGTAAAAATAGGGTGGTGCTTAACTTTTGCACAGGTGTATATATTCATATTATAGGTGGCTAGACGTCTTATGCGTTCCAGAACAAAGTATCAAATTTCTAGGTCACGGGGTCACACAGTGCATACTAGAATACACAATTTTGGCCATAATTCTGGAATGTAAGAAGATAGAATCAGCATCTTTCATGGGAGTTTCTATTTGCATTGTCAAGACAGAGCACAAAGGTGCGAGTCAGCATCTCCCTCGAGTGCATTCTAGTTTAAACTAATTTGTTTTGTTCAAAAGGCATGTTCTTCGAGAGCATGTCAGATAGTTTCGAAACTGTCCTCAATAATATAACAATACTAGTACAATATCAAACGACAATCAACAAACAACCTCAGTATAAATGACAGTCTATAAATAATACAGTAATGATCAATGCGGTTTCGATGAGCTAATGAAGTCGCTAAGATAATTAAGGAGTCACCAACAGGCCTATCACTTACGTTTGACACTTTGTCTTAAATTATATGTGAACCACCAGAACCACCATACATTGAGTCGTAACTGGACTTGCCTTGCCACTTGGGTTGTAATTAGTCTCACTGGATCCATGGAGTCGTAACTGATTAGTTGGGTCTTTGATAGTCAAAACTGGACTCAATGGGTCACTAGAGTTCTGACTGGACTCACTGCAACTCGGAGTAATTACTGGACTCCCGGGTTCCTGAAGTCGGGACTGGGTCCACTGGGTCCATGGTGTCGTAACCAGATTCGCTACATCTATGGAGTTGTAGCTGTTGAGGTCGTAACCATTGAAACTAGATATACTGGGGCTCTTGAGCCGAAACTGAACTGACTGGCGTCGTAGCTGGACTAATTGGGTCTCTGGAGTTATATCTGGACTCGCAGTATCCTTGGAGTTGTAAATGTTGACGCTGTGACTGCTGGAGTAACGACGGGATATGCGACTTTTCCCGAATCACGTGGCTGATAGCCAACAATTGTGCATTAACTCAAGTCTCTCTGGGATGGAGCAACGTACTTTATACTAACGTCGCTTCGTTGCTACAGTCATATCAGAATTTCCAAATGACAATGGTAACTTGTATCGATGGAGGTATAACTTATTTGATTTCTCTTGCTTTGGCTAATCAGTAATTACAGCCTCAAAGATATTTCGTGTCTTTAAGGTCGCTTGGAGTCTTGACCGTTTCTAACACTTTGTGATCTGATGTTTGAAAGGATTGTCTATGAATACTTAGAGTTAGACTCAAATGTAACGGCGATGATGGAGAAGGTATACATGAACCTCTCTTGCTGCACTCCTGGCAATTGTGAGCGAAGGGGTAATTCAATCAATTTCCAGAAAACTATACAGGTATGGTGTTGAATATTTTGAAACTAATTTGACTGGGTGCTGTTGCTGCCTAGAGCAGGTTTATTAAATAGTAGAGACATACAATTCGTACAACGTGTCGGACTATTAAGAGTTAAATACGGGCCTAATATAATCATTGTGACGAAATGAATATGACATCATCCTACAAGCCGCTTAGCTGAGTATGACGTGATATTATGTCACCTCATTGATGGATACTCTGGAAAGGTGAATTGGAGTACCACGTTCCGCAGTACTGGGCACAGTCTTCTGTCTTGTATTCTACTACTTTCTTATTTTGCTGCTTGCCAAGCCAGAGGGATGTAAGAAGTGTTCGACCTGACTAGACGGAATCACGAACCAGGACCAAGATGTTTGACAAAGGAATTTAGACGAAAGCTGTGACCATTGATGCGCTTCGCCTATCTTCACTGCTGATGATGAACAGTGTCCTCCTTATATACTAGTCACGTAGTACCACGTAACTCGATATTCAAATGATCAGCCAATCAGTGATGCATCATTACGCATGTTTCCGCCATAAGGCAGTTTTGCGTAGTATCACTAGCGTAACACATGTTGATCGTCGATGACTCAGAACCATGTCACGGGTGATTATAATGGAAACGAAGTCTGGCGTCATGCACGTACAATACGTTTCAAATAAGTTATATTCTAACTTTGCAAAATGTCAAAGCATAACGATTCTGTTAATAGCTAATGTTCTCTAGACTTCGCAGAGAATCTAGTTACAATACATTGCAATTACAATCATGAGCACTTGCATAGTTACGACATCAAATAACAATTCAGATAACGGCACTCCTCCCCAATTGTGCCTCTAAATCAGGCCGTGCTGGTGTGCGGTTCACTATCATGGACACAACTAAATTCAGGTAAGTCGTCACAAAATTTCCTTGGGTGGATAACAGGAATTCAGTAAACGTCCCTGATGTTACACCACACATTTAAAACTCGCTATACTATATCAGCGTGTCAATCGGTTGCCAGGTAAGTTAGTCTGCACGTTGGTCTCACAGCACGTCTCAATGCCCGTCAATCGGTCGATAAGCTGTTCGATCCCCGGTCAGTGAGCTGGTCAGTTGGTCAGTCGTTCGGTCGGTCGGTCGGTCGCTCAGTTGGTTGGTTGGACAAACAATCGGTCGGTTGGTTGTTTCAGTTGGTTTGTCAGTCACCCTGCCAGGCAGTCCGTTAATTCGTCAGTCAGTCTGAACAACTAACCAGATGTTAGTCAGTCTTTTACATTTTTGCCAAAGCTGCCTATGTCGTAAATATATTTGTTAAACTACTCTAAGCAATTCTTGTTTGTTGGTTAGCTGATGCAGCGGTTGGGACAGGCAAACGTTGTCACAGAGATAAAACAGTCAACCAACAAACACAGCATATAATATGCTATAGTTGGAACAACATGATGGTGGTTCCAGTAAAGAGATGTCTTATAAAGCAGTATCTATCGGTAAAAATCTGTAGGTGGACTCTTTAACACGGTTGAGTGTATGCTACATTAGTCCCAATGACATCAGTGACTACTGGCTATAAGTCATCATAAAAGTTTCTCTTACTCCGCTTTGTTTTAATAGCACTTTCAGCCTTCTCAACTGAAACTCCATTCTCAGTGCCAGACAAGTATATTGTGGATCTGTTCAGACAAAATGCCATGTGCACAACTATGTTCCTTCGTGGTGTGCTGTGTGTAATTGATTTGCTAAGTAATCTCTGTCTGGAAGATTATTGAGGGAGTTGTTTAAATCCGTACACAATAGCATTAAAAGATGCCATAAATCCACAAGGGCCTCTGTACATATGGTCCACTCTCTCCCGTTGCTGGCACCATGACATTGATGACAATAATCGATTGAAGAATGGTCAGAAAAAGCATGAAATAAGAGATGGCATTGTTAAGTTAAGCATCGAAATGGTTGCGCTTAAGGTGGTATAAAGACCGTAAGCTACCAAAACAAGCATGTTAACAGGCATAAAGGAACTTTGTCAACATTTAGCTAAAATGGGTCCTGAACATGATGGACTATTTAATTTTTATTCAAACTTTTAATTTAAACGTTTAATGCCCAGATGTCAAGATGGTATTTCAGGTTTGTGATTTCAAGACAATCATGTGTTAAAGACTCGAAACAATTCACCTTTCCAGAGTATCCATTCATCATCTGACCTCGTATGACGTCATACTTAGTTCAGCGCGTCACAAAGGGTTCCATACAGACCGTCATCAAATCTCAAACAGTCCGACACGTTGTATGAATTGTATGTCTTTGTAATTCTTTGCTATTTAATAAACATGCCCATTGAATATTTTGAAACTAATTTGACTGGGTGCTGTTGCTGCCTTAGGCAGCACAGCACCCAGTCAAATTAGTTTCAAAATATTCAACAGCTTACCTGTGTAGTTTTTTGGAAATTGATAGTCAGTGTGTTCAGAGATCGATCGATCGACCCCAATACGAGCGAGGTGTGGATGGAGCTTAGCTAGAGATGGGCGGGGCATAGCTAAAACCGGAAAGGTCCATTGCATCCAGTTAAAAATAGCATTAATTTATTAAGAAGAAATTTGCATACATCATAGAAAATGTGACACCCCAGGTATGCTGCGTTGAAAAGGGTGAATTATGACGTCACTTTGGGTGGTTATTGACGAGTTTTATTTCAAGCTGTAATTAATATCCTGTTAATTAACTCCAGGTAATCTGCTGGAAGTTTTTTCCTCGTGAATTTAAACACCACCACCCCACCCCACCCTCAAAGTGTTTCGATTCAGCAAAGACAAAATTCTTCTAATAGAACACGTTGATTTCGTGTGACAGATAATACTAACTGACATATTGATATTCACTTGAGTATATTGTTGATGATTATTTGCAAACACAGATTATGATTTGCAGATAAATCCGGAGATGTCAAATCGTTGTAAATACCAAATGGAGGACAAAGAAGTCTATATCATTCACACATCGGATCAAGATCCATACGTTGACTTAAAAATCCACGAACGTATCTCGCATCATGCCGGTCATTGATTCTGGCTGCACGGTTTTGGCAATTGCTGTTATGGCAACATACGCATCCTCTCAAAGTTGTTGAATCGTTGAATGCATACGGTGTGTCGCTAGTATATAATCACCAGAAAGGCTGTGAAAATATATGAAGAATGATCTAAATGGCATTGAGTAAATGTAAGCCAGTCTCATAAAGAGATGATGTGAACTACCGTGTTTCAGCTCGAGGTCAAACACAAATGACTAGTGCTATGACAGCTATCATATTCCACGAGGGGTGTATATTTTGTGACAAACAGACAAAGTATACTAAGTGCTTACATACACGAGAACCTGTGTTGCATAGCTTTGCACTGGAAGCCAATGGCATTGCTATGAATGCCACAATTAAGAAAAATGATACCGAAATCTTGGCTCTAGTATCCAGAGAATTGGTTGCTGCAGCAGCACATTATCATCGATTCTGTTATAAGAACTATACATATCCAAAATATATAACAATTCAAGAGAGTAGTGATTGTGTTGGAAGCAGTGATGAGCATTATTGATTGTGGAGAGGGACGCATACGTTAAGCTATTCCAGTTCATTCGAATCACAGTGTTCTCATCACCTGTGATTATTCGGCTTACAGAACTAAGAGGCATGCTGTTGGTAAATTACCTCATAGAATGTGACATAACGCTAAGGACGAAACGTGTTAGAAGAAGGGTTCAAATAAAATTTGATAACATGCTCCGTATATTCCCTGATGATAAACTGAAGCTCGATCTCACATCATTGATGGCATCATTTGCTGACAGTAATGATGTCAGAGGAGCTGCCCTGGTATTACGGTCCTCAAAAATATTACACGGTGCTGACCTTCCTCGTTTACGAAATCATAAATTAAGGTATAAAATGATTAGGGGATGTTGTATTTGCTCTACTTGCTTGTGAAGTTACTACACATAATCAATCATAACGATGTGTGTTGATTGTTGATTTTTTACTAAGAATGTAAAATACATACAAGCCCTAAACCCTCTCGGATGTGGCATCTTGTACACTCTCAGATAAGAGAATGAAACCGCATTGTGTATGGCGAAGCTGGCAGCTGGAGAATGTGATACGTTTCCTCCAGATACTATTCAACCACACGTGTTCACTATCTTGGTATAGAAGAACAACAACTAGAGGAAAGTTTACCTTGTGGAGATATGAATAATGGAATAGTCGTTCATTCTAGGGGTTTTGAACAGGTACCTTTCAAACCAGTGCTTCCTAAAGTGGTGAGATCAACCAATGCACTTCCACATAATACCCAATGACACGTGTTCACGATCTTAGCATGGGATACTATTGATTGATGAGATTAAACTTTACCTTGTGGAGATACTTCCCACGTGGTTAATGGAATAGTCATTCAACCCAGGTGTTTTAAACAGATACCTTTCAAACCAGTGCTGCTTCCGAACGTGAAATCCACTAGACGTAGCATTAGTCTAACATAAATGCAATTGCCAATCTGTATCCCAGAAACAAATGGTTGTCCTCAAATTTGGAAACAGTTCAAACGGACATGACAAGATCCATCTCGAATACACTATAAGGGTGTGGTTACTTGCATACCAAGTAAAATCTTCCACTTAGCAAGTTATGATGTGGACATGATGGAATATTACCATATGTAAATATATTGATGTGTCTCGTAGTATAGGATTGATTACCCTGGCAACCATTATGTCAACTGTTATGAGATACTCAACAAATCCGTACAGATATATGATAAATTGCACCTATTGACGAGTGTTCTGGTATTCGATCAGGCCATCAATTTCAGGGCCATGGAAGTAATATAGAAGCACAAAGGTCAGTCCTGGTAGAAGATTGTGTCATTGCAGAATGATTGATCTCTGCCGGGAACATCACCAATACAACGAGCTGAACGAATCATAGCCCAAATATATGTTTGAAGCATCTTGGATATTTAGTCCATAGATGCTGGAGCACAATCCTGAACATTCTGGCAGGTATGTAAAGGTCTTAAACTCTCCATCACGATCTTCAAGCAGATACCTTTAAGAACACAATGCAAAAACAGTACTTTTCACGCAGTTCACGGTAATGGAATTCCAGACAATGGGCAATTGAGTATTATTACCCTTCTCGCTTTACTATTTGGACATGGAGGCGATATTGTCTTATGGACGAGTCGCGCATCAAGAGACGGTCATATGATCTATATATGGCTTCTATTCTGTCACACAGCCCATGATGCGTTGCATATGATAAGATGAATAATGCACGCTATCATATTATGCTAAAATGTCTCAACTGCCAAGCAAATATCCTGATATCGTCAGAAGCTTTTATAAAGGCACATTTTCTGTTCAAATAGGGCCTTCTAATCCTTTTGATAAGATACGAGTTGATCATACATGCGAGGAGACTGTCAATAAACATACGAGGACATCAGAAAACAGGGCCAGTAAGCTAATATTACTTCACTGCGGAGTATATTAGTGCACATATCGGAATGTTTATTGATATGTTGGATATACACCATAGGGATCACGCTGACTTGAATCATCCAAAAATGGTGAAAGATGATCAAGTTGATGCATCGATAGCAGATGACCTAGAAGATTCTGTACAGCCATTGGAATGTCCAAATGGTCTGCAGACCATTTCGAAAGCTACACTAACATCAACAAACATCGCTAATGACATATCTCGATCAAAGATGATAGGAGAAGACTCTTATTACAACTTCAAGGGGCTAAGACTGGACAGTCACCTCGTTCTATAAAATTCCACGATCCACTATTTAATGCTAAGCCAAAGACATTCACACATACATGTCAAACAAAGAGGCTAACATCAAGAATGTAATGCTTAAGATAACCACATACGTGTTTGGCAATATGCTTTTGATGTTCCAGACACACGATCTCGACATAAGGAAGTTTTGCAACATCCACTTGGCCCAATGGTTCTTTCCAGATTTTTGCTATGCCCCGCCCATCTATAGCTAAGCTCAACCGACACCTCGCTCGTGTTGGGATCGATCGATCTCTGAACTTCCTGACTAGCAATTTCCAGAAAGCTATGCTACCTATGGCAGGATCAGTGCCCAGTCAAATTAGTTTCAAAATATTCAACAGCATGTTTATTAAATAGTAGACATACAATTCGTACAACGCGTTGAATATTAAGAGTTAAAGACGGGCCATTTAAAATCATTTATGACATAATGATTATGACGTCATCCTACACGCCGCTTAGCTGATTATGACGTCATATGACGTCAGATGATAGCTGGATACGCTGGAAAGATGAATTCCCAAACGAAATAAAGGGGAAAATAAAACAGCTGTCGAACATTCATGAAGCACAGGCCATAGGAAATGATCACCTCGACATTGTGTTTGGCGGATACGAAGAATCCGGCATATGCCAGGTCAACATGGTCACGTTCACTATAAGAATATATCCTCTAGTCAAGCAGTTGTGGTAGATAAAGTTTCCGCAAATTTTGTCTAATTCATCACTAATGAATGGATACTGCCAGAAAATACCAGGAAACTAAAAGGAAGAAGACTATGTGACATGCAATGGCATATGTAATCGAATTCTTGAAGGTGGTTGCACTGTTGTTCAGGATCTGCAGTCAAAACAAGAGGAAGCTGGTACTAGGTGCAGCCATATTTGTACACAAACTGGCAGCCCTTGATTTTGAAGCAGTAATTAATCTCGACATAGCACCTACGAGGTTCGTTTCCAAAGTCTCAGATAGTGCATCTCTACCACGTCTACATTTATTGATATTTTGATTCAAATGTACAACTTCGCAGACTCGTATCATGCATGCTCGCAGAGCTGGCATAACGCCATAATTTCAGACACCAGTTGCACATAGATATGCAGATCTGAATGCCCACGGTCACCCAGTATATTTATGTAAATAATTACCATATCTTTGTATTCTAACATTCCACTTAAACGGGTAAAGGAGTACAATTAAGCATTTTGATGAAGATTGTACGAGTCGTAGGAATATTGGTATTCGCTCCAGTGTTACCAAAGTGTCAATGAGAATCTAGCCCACAATTCTTTCACATTGTCATTTACACGTAAATAAATTATCTCTGTCCTCACAAGTGTTATGGAAATATCGTCAGATATTGTTCCACAAACCAGCCCATGCACTGTCTGGGCAGGCATACAGACGCGTGACATCGCCTTCAGCTATTCTGGCAGATGATTAAGAGGACGGGGAGCGTGGCAGCCGTGGCTTGGCAACAGTGCTCCCAAGCCGCGATGGCGGCTTATTAAGTAATTAATTCTGGTCTACATCAATAACAATTCTGTCTAGAATAAAAAATTATATTTTCTAATAAATGATCAATATATACGCTTGTAATTTTCTGAGGGCGGATATGGACATCTTAGCCAATCAACTATATGATTGGATATATGGACAACAAATAGTGGTAGTTAATTATTAACATTACTTCAGATGGCAATCTTCTTATAAGAGGATTATTTTCATGGTTACCTGTCTATAGGTACTGAATACTATAATAGGTATCCAGACGATATAGACAGATGAAGACCGCAATCGCTAATAATTAAGGGATGTAGCAATAATAGACCCGCCATCATCGACACTAGCCAATCACGGAAAGACTCCACCCTCCGACTCACAACGGACGGCAATCCGACACAGTCCAATATCATAGTGGCCCAGGGCAGCGGCAGCCAACCACTATATAACCATACCCCGCCATGGCAATAACGAATCACAAACAAATACGTGAACATCTCAAAGCCGCATCATCCAATGCCAGGCTAACAGACTGGCATCATCCAACGACACCGCAAATATTGACAGACACCAATCCAATCGCATTCTAACGTCTGCCAGAGAGACATGCGTTATAATCAACCAATCGACGACCAACGCATGCAAATGGTATTATTTCCCTAGACTCACAAGGATGTCCCTATACGCGTCTGAGATAAGGGACTTATGACATTCACAGACCTCTGGAAGCTGATTGGACAGGCTGGAAAGGGCTTTTCCGTATAATGACGTCATTTTCTTCTTCTTTTAGGAATAAGCACACTATGAAGGAACACCGCCGTGTGCGTAGTTTAAATTTTTATCAACGAACCATATTGACAATGTTAATAATTATATTCAATCCTATATGACATATCAAGTATGTAAATAGTAAACAATGTATACGTTGGCCGATCCAGGCGTTTGGGTTGACTCTGGTGACAGAGCACGTTATAAGATTTGCAGCAACGTATCGCGTCGCGGTGCTCCTAAAGTCCTAATCATTGGCGGAAAATCAAACAACATCACGAAATGTCGTTCGTTAGGATTTTAAAATCATGTTTATCCATAAGTTTCCAGCAGAAAACGTGGATTAATGAATATCTGCGAGTAAATAAATGAATGTACAATCTATCTGAGTAAGAATGACATGATATCGGACCTTGAATATATGTTTACAGAGCTATTTAAAGCGGAACATCAATTACTCATTGAATGTGAGTGTTTCGACCTGATTTGTTTGGCGCGGGGATAGTCATTCGAAGCGCCCTCTTTTGTCAATTAAGAGTACTATTACAGGGAATTGCCTGTAGTGAATTCGGGAGCGACATGTCCCTCTGGGCTGACAGACAGCAGACGTGCTCGCAAGTCTATTATTAACCCTCCCACCGTGGCATGGCTTGCATTATCTGCGCAAAGGTAGTAGTTCTCGAAAGAAGCGAGTGAAATACAATTTGCATTTCCACGAGCGAAGCCAGTGAAATATTTTGTTTTCGCAGGTCGTGCAAGCCTCTAGGCTACATCGAGCAAAATGAATGTATGCAACGTATTCCACTAGCTCTGCCCGGGGAAATACAAATGGTACTTTCCTCGCCTTGGTCTGGCAATACTAGAATTACGAAGGCCATAAAGCCCTTATGGCCCCAAAACACTTGTGTAACATAATATATACCTATCTTACATAAGATATGCATTATATAATAAAAATGTGTCTGCAAGTCACAGCTATGACAAGTGGAGCGAAGCCTAACATGATCAAATTGTTTATCTGGTGCCTCCGTGGATGGGGTTTTCAACTTTAATCTACTGGTCTGTTCCTGTTGGTCGATTGGAGTATTCAATACCCATGGATTTGGTCTTAACAACACAACCCCTGGGCCAGCCGCTATACTGACCTGTGTGCATTGGGAAGAGCTGGAGTACTGCTATATTACGTTTGATCTCTGTGGCCAACATCTCGACACATGCTATGAAGATTCGATACATTCGCTCTATATCCGACCCTGCAAAGCTGGTGCTGCAAAATTACAAGACAACGCATATATTATATGTTTTATATGTTTCATACTTCCTTGCTGCTGCTGCTGCTTCGGCGGCGGCTGCTCTGCTGCTGTGACCTCCGCCACCACCGCCGTCACCGCCGCCAACCCCGCCGACTACGACAGAGACTATGAAGATGATGATGATGATGATGATGATGATGATGATGATGATGATGATGATGATGATGATGATGCGGGTGTTGGAAACAATTTATATACCTGGAACCCTGAATTCCCAGAATCCCAATTTCAAGGTAATTATGCATCTAAGTTGTTGAATATGTTGAAACTAATTTGACTGGGGGCCGTTGGTGCCCATGACAGCAACAGACCCAAGTTAAATTAGTTTCAAAATAATTCAAACATAATGTTTATTAAACTGTACATTCATCAACGACATACAATGGACCTTTCCTCTTTATACATCCATCATATGGCGTCAAAATCCTATGCGTTACTGTACGAATTATATGTCTTTACTATTTAATAAATATTCTGTTGAATATTTTGAAACTAATTTGACTGGCCGCTGTTGCTGCCATAGGCAGCAACAGCACCCAGTCAAATTAGTTACAAACTATTCAACAGTTTACCTGTATAGTTTTCAGGAAATTCATAGTTAGGGAATTCGGGGATCGATCACTCCCAACACGGCGAAGTGTGGGTGGAGCTTAGCTACAGGTGGGCGGGGCATAGCTAAAACTGGAAAGGTCCATTCGTAGACTAGTGATCAACTTTTCGATTTTCATGTTGGATCTATATGTAATTATGATTGTGACGTCAGGTAACTAGTTAAACGTAATTGATGCCAGATACTTAAGCCACAGACCGGATTTGAAACTAATTTAACTGGATATTAAGCTTAAGCTGTAATAGGCTACAGTACACCTCAGAGATAACGTAGACTGTGTTTTTCAACAAAATAAAATGTGCTGTTGAATATTTTGAACATAATTGGATTGGAAGCAAAATGCAGCAATGTCTTCCAATCCAATTATGTTCAAGATACTCAACAGAACATTTCTTACACCGTATTCAAAATTGTACTATAACTAACATGTCTCTGCTTTTAGCTTATTTTGGAAACCTGCTAGCTTATTTATTATCTGCACTGTATGCATATTTGATGTGAGGGCGAATCCCTTTGACACGCGCTGATAAAGGTTTGAATCGATTGGACCGTTCCAGTTTTAGCCATGCCCCGCCCATCTCTATCTAATCTCCACCCACACCACGCTCGTGTTGGATCGGTCGATCTCTGAACTCCCTGACTATCAATTTCTTGAAAAGTATGCGGGTTAGCTGTTGAATATTTTGAAACTAATTCGACTTGGTGCTGTTGCTGCAGCGGCAGCGCCAGGTAAAATTAGTTTCAAAATATTCAACAGCATGTTTATTAAATAGCAAAGACATACAATTCGTACACCGTGTCGGGCTATTAATGCTTTAAAGACGGACTATTTCGAATCATTCGTCAGCATACACATCACTTAGCTGATTATGATGTCATATGATGGATGGATAATCTGGAAAGGTGAATTAGCCTACCTTTTCAGGAGGGGAATCAAACCAGATCTGTTCTGTTTGGCCAAATCACAAGCTTTCGCTCGACACCGTTTCACCTCCTCTCGGAACATCTCGGAATCACGTGACCCGCCTAAACACACCACCAAACTAGAGTAGCGGGCTGCTTCCTTGTTGAACTCTCGAACTTTCTGAAAAGGAAAACATTTATGGGTAATATAATTCGGGGTTTGGATAATGCATAGACCGAAAAAAAAAACCACCACGGTATTTTGTGGTCTATTTTCATAGCATACTACTCGCAACAGACATAGGCCTACGCGTGACTTTGCATAATATCACGAATGTCTTTTCATTGTACACTATTTGCTGTTTTGTTTCCAGTTACAGATAACAGATGTGAGAATTTCAAAATTTCTAAATAGTTTGTTTGAAATCTGTCATTGATAAAGGTAGCAATCGCTTCCAAGTTATTCGACAACTTGCACAGTACAGCTCCGAAATAACTATGTCGTTTCCAAAGCAAAATAAAACGTACTGGTGCGTATTTATCGCTCGTGTTGGGATCGATCGATACCTGAACTCCCTGAACATAAATCTACAGAAAACTATACAGGTAAGCTATTGAATATTTTGAAACTAATTAGTTTCAAATATTTATTTAATTGTTAAGGAAATTTAATTCGTACAACGTGTCGGACTATTAAGCGCTAAAGACGGACTATTTAGAATCAGTCATAGCGTCACGATTAGGATGTCCCCCTACACGTCACGTAGGTGATTATGACGTCATATGATGGATGGATAAACTTGGAAAGGTCCATTATGTTCAAAATATTCAAGAGGACATTTCTGACTAATAAACATGTTTCTGGGTTTTTGTTGTTCAATGTTTTGGAAACATATTAACTTAAGTTATATGCTGTACCGCATGGATGCATTGGGCGTGAAACATAACAATTTGACGTTTAAGAAAAATGGCATCTCCACCCGGAATCGGCATGGGCTGGCATAGCAATTTAAACAGTATTAACATGTGTCTGTATCTGCAGATACTAAAGCCGTGTTCTCGTTGGAGAGTTAATCTGGGATAACTCCATACCAGTACCTCAGTATTGCGTTATTAAGTCCCTAGATAGTGAGAACACGGCCTAATACATATTATAGTAGTATACCAGCCAAACATGGCACAGAGCTCTAGAAAAAGTCCGTAGCGCAATACCGAGGTATGGCGTTATTCCAGATTAACTCTCTAGTGAGAACGCGGCTTTAATGGCGTTTTTGACGGCACCCAAGTTAAATCAATCCCAAATAGAATTTGAAAAAATATGTGGGTGGATGCCACCCTCGATTTTGAATTTGAAGGTCATTTGCAAGGTTTTAAATGTCAAAACAAGGTCATAATGACTATTGCGCAATTTTTCATGGTCTATACTAAAAATATATATAGATAAAAAATTAAAGAAATATCATTTAATGGGGAAAAGTCCTGCTGGAAAATTTTGCCGAAGCAACCACTCTTTGTCGATGGAATTGACTGAGAAATACGCACCGATTGAACAGTTTGTATGCGCCCTATATGGCCAGGCCTGGGGTCAGTTACACTTAAATGTAACTAGTTACTGTTACAGTTACATTGGACTATGTCAGTTACAATTACAGTTACAGTTACATTTGTTGAGCAATGTAACTAGTTACATTTCAGTTACTTTGCATAATGTAACTAAAGTGACATTTCAGTTACATTAGCTACCTTTGACTAATAATTATTATGAAGGACTATACAAACATGAGTCATCATTAAAAGTGTAATGTAGTCAACCAATTAGAGACATACATGTATAGTAGAAACAGAATACCACTTTAACCACTGATATAATATACTGACGGAACTGAATTCATTCCAGATATAAAATATAAAACCTGAACATTTTAATATCAATTTGAATGAATTTTGTTGCTGCCATATGCATTAACAAATTTCATATAACTAGTTTCCAAAATAATAGGATTTCCATGTAAAAATGTGGATAGATGTGCATAAACATTTATTCTTCACCTTTCAAGCAAGCAGGTCAGATAACAAACAGAAATAATTGGTTGAATATTTTGAAAATAATTTGACTGAAAATATTACTGACATACATGTAGGTATCAACATTTTTCAGTGAAATTACTTGCAAAATGTTCAACAGATTTCATTAGAGCACTGACGTTCTGCTAGAAAGATATTCTGCCATCTACAATGGGACAATATAACAGTTTCCAGTGAAATTAGCTTTAAAATGTTCATCAGCTTTGATGTATGCATAATTTAAAATAGGAATTTAAATATTTTGAAAATAATGTATTACTTTCATATGTTGCAATGACAAATTCATTCCAATCAGATAATCTGCTGAGTACTTTAGACTACTTTTACTTTCAAAATCTGTTGCTTGATATGGCAGCAACAGCCTTTTTCAGGGCAGATTAGTTTCAAAATATTCAACAGCTTTCCAGTACACTAGTTTAATTCCACAGCCTTTATAAACTTGTCTGCCATACCAAAATAGTGGATGGCTTGACTTTTATCAATGGCATTTTTCTTTGATCTGTATCAGCATACCTATGTGAACTGACCTTTGCTTGAGTATAATTGCTGAGCAATGCTGTCCTAAGCTGGCCTAATCAATAGCATATAAAGAGAAGAACAGGACATGCTGTTAACACATACTTTGGCAGATTTGAACTTTCTTTACAATTCAACATTTGTTGTTTTTAATCCTGTTAACCCTAAAGTTGAACGAAACAGCTTTTGCAGTGCTGTTGAGAAATGTCCATTTCCAGACAAATATAAGACTATTTTTGAAAATTTACTACTGGAATGACTGGCCCAATAACCAAGCCAGTCATTCCAGTGTGAAATTTTCTAAAATAATCTCATAGTCTACTAATGGACATTTATTATAGATGAGAAAACTAAAATTGTTTTAACGCATTTGAGCTTTAAATGGTAACTTAATTCTCTAATAATTTTGTAAACAACATGTTTCTAAGGTAGCTCAATGTAAAAGCTGTGTGAGAATTTGATTAAAGGTTGTTGCTGTCTGATGTAGCACTAACATTCAGTCAGATTATCATTGCTAACAAGCGTATCTTGAGAATAATAGCATGTAGTAAATATCACACATACAGTCATGGGTTAAACCTGTAATGGTCAATATTAGTCAGGAAAATGAATATGACTAGCCCAATACTCAAGCCAGTCATTTCAGTGGTACATTTTAAAAATAATATCATGGATGCTTGGAAATAAAGTTGCTGTCCATGGCATCAACATCTTCCGGTAAAATTAGCTTCAATATATTCAACAGCTTACCTGAATGATTACATTGAAATTGGAATATTTGTGTGGCACATGCATAACAGCAGCTATGCAGCAAATTACGAAAATCAGAATAAATTTGTTATAAAGGTTTCAAATGTAACTGAAAAGTAACTGAAATTTCAGTTACTTTTGCAATGTAACTGGTTACATTTCAGTTACTGTAACTGAAAAAATTCTTCAGTTACAAATTACTTCAGTTACATGAAAGACGTAACTAAGTTACAGTCAGTTACAGTTACAAGTTACAGTTACCCCAGCCCTGTATATGACACACCCGAGCGGTAACATGTCGATTTGGTCAGGCGACAAAATATCTTTCTTAAGGCCCAAATGTGTCTTGAGATGATATCCCCAACCAGAGATGCCCTGAAACTTCACACCGCACGCGCTAACAACCGGGCGAAGATCTGGATTAGACTCTACAGCCACCATATCTTCATATGATTATGAAGGAGAGGAAGGAAGCGTTAAAGTCAGTTTTAACTCCTCTTATGTCAACAGCGCCATAAAACGCTAAAAATTATACTTTTATCGATTAACCTTAACGTATCAAGATTTTTCAAGAAAATTCAAATTTTTGCTCAGTGAATGACTATTTGCTGGCCAAAAGAATGCGGTTTTTGTAAACTTACCACTGGACTTTAGGAAAATAGTTTTTAAGTGCGTGTTTTAGGCGGCTTGACGGTTAAAGAGTTAAGTAAATACAGAATTTCGCTTAGTCAGTGTCCATCTGCAGGCCAATAGAAGACTATTTTTGAAATTTTACTTCTGATATGACTGGCTCGGTTACCGAGCCAGTCATTTCACTGATAAATTTTCAAAAAATAGTCTTCTCTTGGCCTGCAAATGGATATTCCTCAACAACCACCGCAGAGGCTCTGTTTGGCGATTAGACGGTTAAGATGACACAAAAGGACTTACATTATGAACTCAGACGAGTATCAATCTAGCTGGCCTTTAATAATGAGAGCCTAACGTGAGAAATAAATAGCTGTTGGCAAATGTGAAACTTTCATTGATTACATGCGCATCAATAAGTGACCCGACACTACTGCACCCCAGATGATGCTATGTCGACACATTTGGAGGTTAGCAGAATATTTTTCACAAAATATCTATTGAAGCTAAAGACTTTGGTTTAGGACAAGACACAGTGGTCAAATGCAAAGAAGGACTGACTGCTGCTGTGGGATGTTTCTAGTACAGCAGCCGTGGAATACAGTAAGCATACATACATACTGGAAAACGTCTCTAGTAAACAGATGTTGCGGGTGATAGTTACAAAGATGCCACTATTAAAAGTGTTATTAGTTAAAAAGTTACCCCCAAGGCACCAACATACATATACTGTATTTGGGTAGAACTGGCTCAACGTCATGGCTGTTCTTGATCATAAGGCAGACATCTAGACCAAATGTCCTCTTACACCATTTGTAAGTAAAACAGATATGGTGAATGGAGGATCAGATTTTAGACTACCCATGAAGAAGCTGTTACTGAGATAAGTCTTCACGGATTCATGAGAGATTACAATGTGATTTACAGACGAAGATGGCTTTGTTTTACTGATTCACATCTCTGCTGCAGAGTGCATCCAGTGCACTAGATACACTTAGGCAACTAGATGAGTGCGTGCGTGCGTGCGTGCGTGCGTGCGTGTGTGCGTGCGTATCACGCCCCCACTCCGGTCCGTGACACGCCAGCGTCGATTCATCGTACTAGCATACGCCCACTCACACGGCTTCGCCGTTCGAGACGAGATACGAGAGCGTTAGTGGGAGGGCTAGACCATGCGATAGGACGACTGTGTCGATTATGATTGTCTCTGTGTTGTCCTAATAAATTATTTAATATTTTTGTGTGTGCCCATGTTCTCCTATACGGATTTTTACTAATTACTAATAGACCAACCATATTGTGGTGGTACTTGCGATAATATGCATTTCCTGAGAAAAAAACCCTTAATGAGGACCTACCTATTTACTAGCTTGATCTCAAACGCCAGGGTCAATGTTTAAGAAAATTGATCATCAGTTATTTGTTTATGCAAATTAGGTGATTAAGAACTCATCCGTTGTATTGGTTAACAAAATATTACACAGCAGGATATCATTTAGTGTAGAAATTTCTATATAAACGAAATTTATTGAAATTCTTCCAAGGATATACATAGTCAACACATTGTGGTGCCAAATGATAGTGGTACTTTAACTGTCTGCTCGCCGAATTTCTGCAGACAACACTTTCCGTGGTTTTTAACTTTGGATATGCTGAATATTTTGAAAACAATTTGACTGAATGTTATTGATGGCTAGGCCACCAGCATCCTTCAGTCAAGCCATTAAAAAAAATATGCAGCAAGTCTAGAGTTATTGTTCATTCAAATTATATGTCTTATGGCTTGCAACAGTCAAGTAGTTAATAGGTCAGACGGGTGGTACACGCTGCTTGCTTTGTTACCTAGCTTTTGGTACCATTGGTTGCGGTTACATACGACCACCTATTTGAAAGAACGGCTTTCTTTGGCGATAAGTGCACGTGACCGGCATAGATAGGATTGATTGTAGTTCAACTATCCCATTGGTTGGCAAGCTAATAGAGATCAATTTCTAGCTATACGCCGCCCATTTCTAGCTAAGCTCCGCCCATTTTATACGTGAGCTGGAATCAATTTATATACTTTGAATCCTGAATTCCCAGAACTCCAATTTCAAGCTAATCATACAAGTAAACTGTTGAATATTTTAAAACTAATTTGACTGGGAGCTGTTGCTGCCATATGCTTACCCTGTATGGCTATCTCGGAAATTAGCTTCTGGGAATTCAGATTTCAAAGTAGATACATCGATTACAACACGCTTACAAAGAGGGCGGAGCTTGGCTAGAAATGGGCGGGGCATATCTAGAAATGGAGGATTCCAGTTTTTCCATCAATGGTATGACCTCATAATCAGCTACGTGACGCATAGGATGACGTCATAATCAATTACGTCATGAATGACGTAGATAAGTTCGTCACGAACACTTTATTATTGACTGACTTAATCGTTGTTGTATGAATTGTATGTCTTTACTATTTAATAAACATGCTGTTGAATATTTTGAAAATAATTTGACTGAGCGATGTTGCTGCTATAGGCAACAACAGCACCCAGTCAAATTAGTTTCAAAATATTCAACAGCTTACCTGTATAAATTTCTGGAAATTGATAGTCGGGGAGTTCAGGGATCGATCGATCCCAACACGGACGAAGTGTGGGCGGGGCTTAGTTAAAGATGGGTGGGGCATAGCTAAAACTGCATTCATCCATTGATTCTTCAGTTCAATAGCCAGACAAGAAACTATATTCACGAGCTGAGTTTAAATTGCCTCCACAAAGAAAAATTATCAGTAACACAATTATGTAATTTTTATTCGTTCTGTATAGACATAGCTATTGCTAGATTATCGGCGCTCAATACAGTATGACGTACAGCTGGTATTATTTTGCTTGGTGACTATCGATTATATATTAATTTATCAATCAGGTATATCTTTCCTCTAGATTTGCATTTAATACACAATTTGATGACAGCGGAAAGTTAATTGCTTATTAACTTATATATAGACTAATATATTAGATTTGACGTCATGCTCACTAGAATTGGAATCAGAATATTTTTTTGGCACACAATCCATAAACAAATAGACATAGTCAGAGTGTAGCATAAATCTATATGACAGGCAATTAACAATAAAGTCGTCGTCGTCGTCGTCGTCGTCGTCGTCGTCGTTGTTGTTGTTGTTGGTTTTGTTTTATTTGCCGCTTACAGCTAGATGTATTTGAGCCATGCACGAGAGCTTGACAGGGCTTGTGTTTGGTCGAAATCCGGCTGTAATCACTAGACTAGAGTATTCCCCTGATTTTCTTGAAAAATCCTTAAATATTTTGCCTCTGCTCGATAACTTCATTTAGTCTCCAGGGATTCAGCTAAAATTTTGGAAATAGAGCTTACATCCCTCCACATGATACCGTGACTGGGATTGCGTATGGCCGAAATCCGGGTTTGTTTTCCAGAGTTATCCCCCTGAATTTTTTGAAAAATTGTAAGAATGTTTGATTAAAAAAATTGAATGTGTACTAACACGCCCGGGTCTGGGGGCGTGTGATCAGAACAGATCTTTTATTGATGCTGGGATAACCATTTCAACGCCAAATCCCCGAAGAACTAAATTCTTTACGATTCATAGCATATTTTGCTGAATATTCTGAAATTAATATGACTGGAATCGAGTGCTGTCTGAAACAGCAATGGTTTCCAGTCACATTAATTTCCAAATATTTAACAGCTTTCCTGTTTGTTTGCCGGAAATTAAGATAATGATAATTTATCGGTGAAAGGATTAAGGTATCCCATGAATGAGAAAATATCACGGAATCAATTAAGTTTGTGTCAATAACATTTCTTTGCAGAGAACATAAAATATTGATGAAGTCTCCTGTAGATCTGATCATACCAGAAGCAATCACACTTGAAACGGTTCTGATTGGAGACGCTGACCACGTCAACATCCTCCCAATATAGGAATCCGATCTGACAGTCAAGTATATGAAGTCATAATCAATTAGGTCTCATGTAGGCTTACGTCATAATCAAAATGCGCAGTAGATGACGTAGCTAAGTTCGCCAGGAAGATTGACTCGCTTGAAAATGTGGTTTTGGGAGGTCATGGTTCAACGTATATAAATTGATCCAAACACGCGAAAAGAGTGACGGAGCAAAGCTATAGGGAGGGGTGGGGGTGTGTGCCGGGGTGGGGGTGGGGTGGGTGTGGGTGTGGGGTGGGGTGGGGGTTGGGGGGCCATAGCTAAAACTGGATTCATTCAGTTAACTCCTGCTAAAAACAATAGGTATGTGAGCCTAGACTCTACGCTGGACCTATTAGCGGGATATGTGAGCCTAGACGCTTCACTGGACCTATTAGCGGGATATGTGAGCCTAGACTCTACACTGGACCTATTAGCGGGATATGTGAGCCTAGACTCTACACTGGACCTATTAGCGGGATATGTGAGCCTAGACGCTTCACTGGACCTATTAGCGGGATCAAATAATAATGATTGTAAAAATTGGTTGAAATCATTTAGATATATGTTATGTTTGAAAGATTTTAATAATATATGGCAAGGGAAGGGACTAAATGTCAATAAAATCAATTTGTTTTAGAATGTAAGCAGAGAGCTTACGAACTGTACATTCAGGATTAGTTGGGGCGGGGTGGGCGTGAGGCGGGGCATAAAAACAATGTTTTACAGATACCTATCAGTTGATTTACGCAATAAGACTTAGTAAGAATTGCAAAACATCGATATATTCTAAGCTATGCATTAACACTTGTCAATCAGCATTAAGCTATGCATTAACACTTGTCAATCAGCATTAAGCTATGCATTAACACTTGTCAATCAACATTAAGCTATGCATTAACACTTGTCAATCAGCATTATGCTATGCATTAACACTTGTCAATCAGCATTAAGCTATGCATTAACACTTGTCAATCAGCATTAAGCTATGCATTAACACTTGTCAATCAGCATTAAGTTATGCATTAACACTTGTCAATCAGCATTATGCCATGCATTAACACTTGTCAATCAGCATTATGCTATGCATTAACACTTGTCAATCAGCATTATGCTATGCATTAACACGTGTCAATCAGCATTAAGCTATGCATTAACACTTGTCAATTAGCATTATGCTATGCATTAACACTTTTCAATCAGCATTATGCTATGCATTAACACTTGTCAATCAGCATTAAGCTATGCATTAACACTTGTCAATCAGCATTAAGCTATGCATTAACACTTGTCAATCAGTATTAAGCTATGCATTAACACTTGTCAATCAGCATTAAGCTATGCATTAACACTTGTCAATCAGCATTATGCTATGCATTAACACTTGTCAATCAGCATTAAGCTATGCATTAACACTTGTCAATCAGCATTAAGCTATGCATTAACACTTGTCAATCAGCATTAAGCTATGCATTAACACTTGTCAATCAGCATTATGCTATGCATTAACACTTGTCAATCAGCATTATGCTATGCATTAACACTTGTCAATCAGCATTAAGCTATGCATTAACACTTGTCAATCAGCATTATGCTATGCATTAACACTTGTCAATCAGCATTAAGCTATGCATTAACACTTGTCAATCAGCATTATGCTATGCATTAACACTTGTCAATCAGCATTATGATATGCATTAACACTTGTCAATCAGCATTAAGCTATGCATTAACACTTGTCAATCAGCATTATGCTATGCATTAACACTTGTCAATAAGCATTATGCTATGCATTAACACATGTCAATCAGCATTATGCTATGCATTAACACTTGTCAATCAGCATTAAGCTATGCATTAACACTTGTCAATCAGCATTATGCTATGCATTAACACTTGTCAATCAGCATTAAGCTATGCATTAACACTTGTCAATCAGCATTAAGCTATGCATTAACACTTGTCAATCAGCATTATGCTATGCATTAACACTTGTCAATCAGCATTAAGCTATGCATTAACACTTGTCAATCAGCATTAAGCTATGCATTAACACTTGTCAATCAGCATTATGCTATGCATTAACACTTGTCAATCAGCATTATGCTATGCATTAACACTTGTCAATCAGCATTATGCTATGCATTAACACTTGTCAATCAGCATTAAGCTATGCATTAACACTTGTCAATCAGCATTATGCTAATTACCCTTAAGCTCACCTCATTGGAGGACAGGCGGCATGTGATTTAATAAGGGGGAGGGGCTTATGGCCACCCTCTACATCTAACATCCAATCAGAATGACGGAGATAGGGACGCTTTTTTCACACCTTTTCAAAAGGCGGCAGAGATCAAAGGAAAAAAGGTGTAAAAAAGGCATCCCTATCGCCTCATCAGCAATGCCACAGATCAAAGGAAAAAAGGTGTGAAAAAAGCGTCCCTACGGCTCTCCTCTACTACTATTAATTTAATTTTATACTATTTTAATACTGTATTATTCTAGTGTTGCTTATGCATAGTACACTCAAGGGTCATCGGGAATAAATCTTCTATTCTCTCCATGCCATCTACCTGGACTAAATGGAACATCAAACAGTAGAAGTGTCGGAATTAAAATGATACCACCTCCCTCAACTGGCCGCCGCTCGGCAATCCATGGCCGCCACCACCCTCTCAATCCCTGGGGCATAGGTTGTTGAGACATGTTGTTGGTGTATGCCTCTAGATGGGGGCCCAGGGTTGTTGAGACAGGTGGTTGGTATGCCTCTAGATGGAGGCCCCAGGGATTGAGAGGGCGGTGGGGGCCACGGATCGCTGAACGGCGGCCAGTTGAGGGAGGTTATATCATTTTAATTCCGACACTACTACTAGACAAATGATACCACCACCGTCTCAGTCCCTGGGGCATAGGTTGTGGAGGCCACCACGGATCGCCGAACGGCTGCCAACGAGGTAGTATCACACTACTACTACCAGGGTCTGAACGCCCATTTAGAGACAAGCCTCCACAGCGATATACACCACTGATCGCCATCAACCACAGCGCCGGCCTCTCTCTCTCTCTCTCTCTCTCTCTCTCTCTCTCTCTCTCTCTCTCTCTCTCTCTCTCTCTCTCTCTCTCTCTCTCTCTCTCTCTCTCTATTCTGTGTAGGCTCAGACAAACACGTAGTCTCTGCCAGAGTCGCATCGGCATGATGGGACCACCCATAGGGGCTTCCATCTACCTTGACAACGCTCACCTGGGAGGAGGCTAAAGTGATTAGCATGTGAACCACGGCAGACTCTTGCATGTTCACATGTTATGCAGAGAATCTGGTGCTGAGCAGGGGTCTCCAACAGACAACTACGGCCTACCCTCTCCACCCCATAGAAGTGGCAGACAGACTTGATCTCTTCACGTGGGTGAAAGCGGTCGTAATGTTTCTCCGCAAGGGGTCGACCCAAGGATTGTACTGGGGGGTCATCCCGGAAGTGGGCCCACTTGGCATCCAATATCATGGCAGTCTCAGTGCCCTGTGCCACTGCTGTAGACGCCAGCACGAGCAGTATGATGAGAATCATGGCTATGTATGAAGAGTTAAACTGAACAGAGTGAACCCCTCGATGCGCAAGATCGAGCCCTGTTCCATCCGGATTGATAGTGATCTTCATCCCCTCAGGGGCAGGGGCTAGCTGCTTCATTCTGCCGTCGGCTAAGAAGCGTAGCTCTAGGACTATATGAGTCATTTGCAGGCTAGTGAGTCCGACTCGCTGAAGCAGTTTAACAGTACCCTTGACTTTGGAGACATGTGACACACCATCTACCCGTAGGGTGCCCTCCTGGAGGTTAACAGATTCTTCTGGTCCATCGAATGGACGACGCAGCAGGAGTTTTCCAGCTGTAACCCCGATCCGGTGACCCACCCTCGTCAGGGAGACACCTTCACCTATGTAGGTGAGGAAGGATGATCCCAGATTGTAGAGCTTTCGAACTGTCCCATCCTTTTTCACAACAGTGGAGAGGGGAGTAACCTCTATGTCAATGACTGTGGGAGGCCTAAATAGGGGCAACCATGTTTGCCAGTTACCCCCAGGTCCAGCGCGGTACCACACTTCATTCTTCTCAAATATGAACTGCAGGTTTTTTGCCAGGGTCAATAGCAGGCCATCATGGGCCATCGGCGGTGCACCGCTTGAATAGGGTTTGACCAGATGAAAGCTGAGGTCGTTATTTAGGGTGTTGATGTCTGCCACCTCTATATCTGAGAGCTCAATCAACAGCTCGAGGATGTACTTCCTCTTCGGGAAATCGTACCGAAACACGATCTTGTGGCCATCTATGTTGCGACCCAGGCGCTCCTTCGAGACATCCTTGAGGTCTGTGAACAGCTCCACCCCATCACCGCCAATGGGGCTGAGGGAGAATGTCTTTGAGTTTGCTTCGTACTGTAGGGCGAATGACTTGCCATCGCTCTCTTCTACCTTGGCAGCATCAACTGCGTACACATCTGCCAGGTCAGCAAGACCAGTCGAGTGAGCAAATATGGGTTCCATAGCATGCTATAGGAGGGGTTTAAACAGGAGGTATAACCATGCCGATTGTCCGACTGCTGCTCTCCAGTGGTGAGAACATAATCTCACCGTCTCTAGAGGGGAGACGGGTGGTACAGTATCATGTAGAATGGGTCCTCTTCGAGGTACCCCAGCAGGGCACAACATACATACACGCCGATGTGCTACATCAACCTCCGGGCAGTGCACACAGCAGCTCACTGGTAGAAGTCGGCCGGGGCGTGATAGAGTATCTCCCAGGTGCTAACAGCAACCTATGGAAAGCTATCAGTCCTAGCCTGTTCACACCTGTAAATCACCTGTTTGACAGCCCCTCCATTAACATATATGCCAGCATGGATGGGATATCAGACACCCATTTAGTGTTTACACTCTTATTACTCATTGACCTGACATGATATCACACCATGAATATCTGACCTTTGCCAAGATGATGAAGAGCCTGCTATAGGGGTGCCCCTTCATGACCCCTGCACAGATTAAGGCCTTAGACGAACAGATACTCACACTGCAACAAGAAGGAGAGCGACTACAGCGAGAGAGCTGGTGTCAACATAATGCGAGCCTTGCAAGGAGGCGAAGGAACAGTGAAGATTCCCGATACTGGCAGGCCCTCCTGGAGGAGAGTAAGCAGGATAATGTCTTCACATACGATGATGAACCAGATGTAGTGGAGACCGTGGATGATGCAGTGGAGACCGCGGATGAGGAAGAGAGTAAGCGGGATGATGAGCCAGGTGTCTTCAGATACGACGATGAGCCAGGTGTCTTCACAGACGAGGATGAGCCAAATGTCATACAGTTGGAAGAGGACATTGCGCGGAAGTGTAAGACCAAGAAAGCCATCCAGCAGCGGAGCTACTATCTTGGTCATACAGTGAAGTTCCAGATGTTATGTCTCAGAAAGCTACTGGCACCCGACATAGTGCTGGATGACCTCTGTCTAAGAGACGTCTGTCTTGAAACCAGCAAGCTGGCACGATTCGCCAGGCTCTCCAAAATGTACCCTTCTAAGACTCATGAGCAGATTCTGCAGGTGATGCAGGTTTAATCTTCAGGTATACTACGGCAAAATCAGAGTGGCAGAAGCAACCAGAAATATACCCCGTCCCTGACGGCTGACGAGGGCGGTACCATCCACGGCTGGCAACTCCAGCAGATAGATACCATCAGACCGAATCTCGGCCATGAGGCAGAAAAGTACAGCAGAACGCGCAGGTGATATAAGACAGCCTAGAACGTCCTTGCACGTACAACCACTGCTGTGGGTGTGATTGGAGCCAGTGCTGGGGTGGCAGCTGTGGCCACTCTCGATACAGGGGTGGGGGCCATCGTCGCCATCCTGCTGGGTGGCGTGACACTAGCTGCCACTGTCTTGGCCACTGGCTTGAGGGTGGGGCAGTGGTAGATCACAAGGAGGCTAGAGAAGCATGCTAAGTACGTGGCACTGGCACAGAGTATGCTACGGACTATCGACGAGTCTGTCAGCAAAGCTCTCGAGGATGGCCAGGTCACCGATGAGGAGTACCACCATATATTGAAGGTCCAAGCCCTGTATCGCACGGAGAAACTCGACTCGTCCAAATGCGTCCACCTCCATGTGAGTTTTATTTCTTTCGCTATTTAAATTCATCGCCTCCATCATGTCATTAACAATAACAATAAGCAATATGAAAAATAAAATCTGTGGCTGGTTCCTTGTGTGATTTGTCCACAATCCGCAGCAATATCTGCAGCTTTACTTACAATCCATGTTGCAGAGGTTGTGTTAGAGTAGCAATCATGATCCACATATGACATTGCGTGAATTATTCTTTCTTTGTAACTCTGAACCATGCCAATGTGAGTGTTGCATTTCTGGTGTGCCCTTTACAAATTTAATCTTAGGAAAATTCTCGATTAGTGCGACAGCAATACCTCAAAGGCCCCAGCAGGTGGGTTGATATGGAGGAGTTAAAAAACGAGATGTTACGGCGAGGTCGCTCGCTGGTCTCCGGAGTTGGGATGACTACAAATAGTGTGCTGCCTGTACGGTAGCTTTAAGAACACCAGTATAGATAGCCTTCCCACTGAACCTCATGATAGTCATCCGGAGCCAACCGCCCCTCCTGGGTACACCCTTGACTGGCCTTAGAGGTCGACTGGATGATATACCAGAGCTAACACTGTTCTCCATCACAGTGGATGGACGGTCCCGAACCAGCTTCTCCATCAACCCACGACTGCTGACCAACCGCCCCCTTCACCATCAAGGATGCGAAGCAAGCTCATACTTGGATGGCTGCTCCAAGCCTCTTATACTGGAATCAGCAGCTGAACTTTGTCATGTGGTGTGCCACGGCAGGATGTGTAGTTCCACCCTGCTTCACGCCTATTCTGGTACTCCTGAAGCTGTGCTCATCGCCAGCTGTCTCAGATTCCATGTGTACTTCATGGTGCGACGAATGCTCCATGAGCTGGGTGCAAGCCCCCCTGATACAAACGTCTTCGACCCACAGCTCCACAGTCATACCATCTCAGCGGCCAGCAGACTACAGAGAGAGAGAGAGAGAGAGAGAGAGAGAGAGAGAGAGAGAGAGAGAGAGAGAGAGTTCAGCACTCACCCAGACTATCGGTGGCATGGTGGTGACAAGAGCAGTCTAGGGGTTATGTATGGTGACCCGAGACGTGACTACTCAGGATTCCCCTATCGAACCCCTGATGAGTAGGCCGTCGGAAGACAGCGACATTCTCGTTCAATCCAGACTCCGACCCTGGAGCGCTGGTGCAAAATATGCACATCACTGGCTTGCGCAGGACTCTCCAGATGTGTGGAAGTACTTTGTCCCTCACACCACCTCAGGCCTCACACCAGCAAGGATCGTTCGGATCAACCAGCTCCTTACAGCACAGACCCAGCTGCGGCATTCCATAGATGGTGTCAGCGGAGCAGAGGTCCAGGCCATGTTCATCAGTCTCGTTGAGGATATGATCATCGCGGCAGACCCCAGTAGTCTTATTGCTAAGTTCCGGCAGGGGTTGCAGAAGGGCCGTCGCAAACTTGACGTTGCTATTTCGCCACACCTATGGTTGATTCCAGGCAACATAATCGTGAACATCGAGGACCTCCAAGTCAGGGACAACATGATAGCCGAGGGGAGTTCCATGGTGTCCACTTCAGCTTCAATGCTACCATCAGCGCACCTAAGCATAGTATGAGCCATACAGGCATTCCGACCCTGACACTGCAGCCAGTCAACACAGCAGCTCCAGGCGCCCCAACAGTGCAGCCAGTCGACATTACACTGCTTCCCGTGGTAGCTCTACGTGTGGTGTCAGGCCTAGCTATCGTGGCGAGCGGGGTCAGCCTACTCCGCCGCTAGCAAATCAGCTATAAGACTATCCTGACTCTCTACAGTAGCAGTGGGGACCACGGTGAGACATTGAACCAGCTTGGCATGCCCTACAGCTCCTATACCCGCTGCCAACATGCACATCCAAGGGCTGGAGGGTTCGGCAGTGCATCCTTTTTTCAGCTTGTAGTATCGCAGAGCCTTGTTCAGCTCTGAGTCCGGTGAGGCCATGGTGGTCTGCAACCGCTGGAACACATCTGACAGATACTCCCGATCCTTGTAGAAACCTTTATCTCGCAGGAGCTGCTCGACGATACTCCCTCCCATGATAAGGTATTCGAGGAAGCAGATCTGTCCCTTGTGAAATCCTAGATAGTACCAACCTGGAAGATGCAGACTGGGAAGATCTTATTAGCTCTCTTGACAGGGGATGCAGACGTTTAACCACATTGTATACTTCGTGCTTAAACAACGGTACAGATCGTGAATCAACTGCCCGAGCGCCAGGCGGGTCTTCAGAAAGTGGAGAACCTGCTGCGAACCAAGACACAGAAGTTACTGACCAAAGCAAAACATCTGGCAGTCCATGTCGCCAGTAATGTGGCGGTGAATGTGGCCGTGGTGAAGATGACAGGGGGAAATAAGGTCCTTCCTGCCGCCACTGCAGCTGTCCTCGCTACAGTGGTGAGTGGGGTGGCCAGGCACCGTCTCGGAATAACTCAACCCATCCCAAAGATCGCTCTCAGTGGTGCCTCCTACACTGTTGCCACCAAGATCATGGGTGAACGTGTTACACTAATGGAGGCTGCAGTTCTAGGGCTAGCAACGAGTGCAATGGCTGAGATCATCGTCGCCTACATTTAACCCCTCTGAATAGTGAGAGATGGATCACGAGACCCCTGCAGCATATGAGGCATGGCGTGCCGGAGGGTGGTGTGTAGCCCATAGTCGAGCACGTGGCCTGAGGATCGCCAATGCCTGGGAATGGTGGCCCACCCACAAGGCATGCCCCTGCAGAGAGGGCCAGTACCCTGAGCACTGCTACCTATTCCCTTGGCCGACTGCGTAGTCCTCCTATGCCCAACTATTTCACTGGGGGTATGACTTGTAGGTGTAAGTCGTCTGTGTATATATATATACTGAACCAGAATTTTTTAGCAACACTGAGAATATTACTGTATAAATGTTATTTAACAAAAACAATAAATTGATTCAAATATATTATTTAATTGATAGGTCATTTTCCAATTCGAACAACAGTCTCTTGTTACTGTAATGCTAGCATCACGCCTTTAACGGCATCATTCAACGGAAGGGTCCAATTTAAATAATGACACTGAGCTGTCAATACCGGTTGTGACCTCCGCGCGCATTAACCACCACCGTACATCACTTTCTCATGATTCGAATTAAGCACCTGATGTCACAAAGAGGAATCGCATCCCATTCCTAGAGCAGTGGAGCTTCCAGCTCCCGCACGTTGTGAAGATGTGGATGGTTCTCATGCACCATACGGCCAAGAATGTCCCACACGTGTTCGATAGGAGACAGGTCCAGTGATCACGCTGGCCAGTCCAACACCGGAACATTGTTAGCTTCAAGGAAATCACTGGTGACCCTAGCTGAATGAGGACGGGCGTTGTCTTGCTGGAACATAAAGTCTGCATGATGCTGCATAAAAGGGATGACAACAGGGGCGACAACTTCTTCACAGTAACGTTGAGCCGTTAAATTTCCATGAATCACAATAAGATCTGTTTTGCCATTTTTATGGATTCCAGCCCACACCATGACACTGCCGCCACTGAATCCGTCGTGCTGAATGATGTTGGCTGCATCATACCATTCTCATAAACGTCGCCAAACCCGTTGCCTACCAACCGCCACATCCACACAAAACCTCAACTCATCACTGAACAAAACGTGGCTCCATTGTTGAGCATGCCATCGCTGATAAGTTCTTGCCCATGCGAACTGATTCTTGATGTGACACTCTGTAAGCGGAACAGCAACAAGTGGACGACGGGCATGCAGTCCCGCATCATGGAGTCTGTTTTGCACAGTTTGTGCCAATAGTGGTGTGCAAATTACGGAACAGCCATGGTGCAGTCTCAAACCTGTGACGTCGTGATGACGTCGCTAAGTAGCGGTCTTCTCGTGGTGGTGTTGCTCTCGGTCTGCCAGATCGTGCTCGGTCATGAACATGTCCAGTTTCCTGCTCATGTTGGCGGAGACGGGAAATGGTTGAGGCGTGAACAATAAAATGTCGAGCAACATCGCAAATGCTCTGCCCAGCAGCGAGTTTTCCCATTGCTTTATGGCGCTGATTTTCGGGTAGCCCTGGGCGGCGGCCAATGTTCGGTATGGCAAACTTCTAAGCGTTTTCTGTTAACGTTCGTTATCTGCTTTTGCAATATGTTGAATTTTTGCCTTCGCTTCCCGCCAATGCGGGCCAGTGCATGAAAAATGCATTTTCACATGCAGTAAGCGTGCGGCCGAGAAATGCAAGAAATGATTTACATTTCTTCATGATCAGCGAGACATTACATTGACGAAACATGCCTGCAAATTTGGTTATAAATGGACGCATAGTTTTAATACAACAAACCAAACTTCACTGTTGCTAAACTTTTTTGGCTCAGTATATATATGACTATGACTCTGCGATCTTGCTCACTTGGGTGAGGCACGCCTTGGTTCAGAGGATACTGTTTCCCCTATCTCCTTCCAAGACTTCGATGAGAAGGGAAACCTGCAGGAGATCCGAGGTACCGTCACAGCCCGAGATCTCATCGGGAACACTGATATGGTAGGACAATCAGCCATTAACAAGGCCAAGATGGTATACAAGGGGATGGGCATCAAGGAGAGGGCGATAATGCTCGGTATGCTCGGAGTCGATGAGGCTGGAGCCATCAAGGTTATGGCTGAGTCCTATGCATAGGACCTGGTTATGGATCTCCTGAAACCACGGAGCTCATTTCCACAGGATGGAGAGAATCTCAAGATAGGCACCCTCGGCCTGAGCCATATCACTGTCGATGGCCAAACAGGTGCTACCGCCAGACTCCGGCTACCAGAGGTGAAGAAGTCAGGGTTCTTTGGTTTGCCGTTTAAGACCACAGGATAGTCATGGCTTCCCGTGCATATATCATACAGATACTGGATGTACTAGACACTGTGGATGCTGACACAGGCCCTCTATGCTATCTTCTCAGCTGCTGCTGGGATTTCATGCTTGATGCCTCCATCGCATCCTTCGTATCTGCCAGAGGTGCAGGATTCCCCACTCTGCAGGCGAAAGAGCTGGTGCATGAAGTACTGGCGTTTAGTCTCCCAGATATAGACGAGGCTACTGCCGACTAAATGCTAACCATCCTCCGCACGCATGTCTGTACCATTCGACAGTAGGCCGGCCGATGCTGGCCAGGTGGCGCTGATCATTGCCCAGTCAGGACATGGGAAAAACATCTTGCTGCAGGCTCTCCTGGCCGAACATCTACACTCTCAATACATCTTTCTAGTGTCTGACTCCGCCGCTGAGGTGGTTGACAGTAATGATCAATGGTACAATGGCCCAATCACCAAGACGCAGAACCTGCAAGTAATGATGGTGAAGCTGCTGGCAGCCCGACTGCCAGAACCACTTGTTCTAGTTATCGATGACCCCGCAATGGACCAGAAGACAGTCGCCTACCTCAGCAACATCACCAGGTGCATCCAGCATACAAAGATAACTGTCTTCATCCTCTTTCAGAAGTACACCCACGAGATCTCACCAGACATCCGCCACAATGCCCGGTTGCTATGCTTCAGCTCCAAGTGTGGATGTGCCCTGCTCGAGACCATATACGGCAGCCTAACCCTCAATGAGACCAAAGGGGACTTTATCGCAGGTGTACAGAGGGTAGCTGAGCTGTACCACTTCATCTTCAGCAAGAATGAGACAGGTGAGCTGTCACACTTCAAGCCATCTCTGGAAAAGGTGCAGACCTTCACCTACAAGCTGAATCCAGCCAGGAAACTAGCGTGCTCTAGACGTCATTGCTGACAGACTGAGCGGTCTCCGCTGCTACTTCGGCGGTTTCGTCAAGTCTGTACTGTTGCCGAAACTCTACCCACTGGTCCATGTCTAGGACTCTCTTCTTATGGAACTTCTCACGGAAGATCCACTTTATCCATGTGCGATGAGCATCTGATTTGTGAGCGGATTTGATGAGGTGGTCCTGGTAGTTATCTGTGAATTCCAGAAATGCTGGCAGATTACTGGCCAATCTCCTGAGACCTCTTTCGTCGAAGATGTGCTCAACAGCCTCCTTGTAGCCAACAGTGAACCCCTCCTGAGTATCTTCTGCATGACCGGCCGGTGTCATGGCTCTCCGCTACAGTGGCACTGACCTCCTCCCTGAAGTAGTTATTTGCTCCAGACTGTAGGCTATTCAGCATATCTCGCTCTTCCTGGCTATGGAAGCTAAATACGGTAGCCCACTTCCCGACCATTAGTAGATCTTTGGGGTCGACCCTCGCCCTTTGGAGAGCTAGAATAACAGGACTGTTTGTTTGGGCCACAGGAGGTAGGTCTAGTGTCCTGTCCTGTGTGCTGGCAAACTTCCGGTAGAGTATCCGAGTCAGGAGTTCTTTTGTACTACGAGCTGGTGCTCCTTCCTCTATGGCGGCCAGTATCTCGGCATCAGACGGAGGTGTGACTTTGGCTCGCTCGTGGATAATGTTGATGTCACGAAGCAGTCCTCGGACCCTGTCACAGTGGGACAGTGCACACCGTGGCTGTCGTGCTGACTATCGTGCCGACTTGTCCTACTGCCTATAGCCAATCTGCTGGAGAACTTTACCAAACATGGCAACCGTTTAACCCCTCTATATACCCAGGCCTTAAATATGCTGCAGTATGTGCAACATCCAGATGGGGCCATTGAACTCGCGACATCACACCGCATTGATCCTCGGAAGGACTACCTGATGGTCATTCGACCCAGTATACACGAGTATACATTGACTTTGCAATCTCGGCACAGATCCACGAGATCAAGAGCATGACACCTGAGTTCAAGCTTCAGAGCACAATAGAACAGACAGTAGAGCTCCCGCAGGTTCTGAACAGGTGGGAGATCATGCAGAGCAACAGCACCGATGAGTACCGAGTTCTAGGTCCGCTGGCTCGTGGCCCAACCTTCTATGTGAAGGGAAAGGGGTACTACACTGTGGGGTGCAATGAGGGGTTCACAGAATTCGAACTACGGGCAGGTGTCAAGAAGCCCGTGGCAGTTCCACTCTTAACCCACCTCGAGAACACACACATGAATCCAGCTGCCATGCAGGATAGGCTGTTCCTCCGGGTGTACACTGAGCAGCTCGCAGATGGGACGATGAATGCTCCAAGACTTCATATCTGGCATGACGAGAATGACCAGGAGCTGAAGCAAACGGGTTCCAAACAGCGGATCATGCATGTGGAGCGAGAACACCAGCAGGTCCAAGCCACAGCTGACCAACGGGTAGAGCTGACATTGCATCATGGTGCATCGGACTGTGTCACTGTTGTGGTCCTTGTTCATAAGGGAGGAGCCATCCAGCAGGTGGATAAGCTAGACGACTTCAAGCTTGTGGTTGCTGGGACCAATGCCCTTGGTGAGGTACGTGAGCTGGCTGATTGCCAACTCTACAGACAGAAAACTAAGTCATATGCACTTCTGCACCTAACCAGTGGAAGTGACGACCTCGAGTCGGCACTCAAGGGCCATCACCACCTAAGCAGGGCAACCAGCTCAGCTTCAACATCGGAAACTTCATAACTGGGACTCGCTCATTAGGTGTGATGGTACTTTACTTGGCTATGCTAAGGTATGCATACCGAACACATCAGGTATTCAGCTTGAGCGTGCATAGAGCATGACTCCTGTCATCACCACTGCAGCTGCCACCACTACTATAAGCTCTGCTGTCTTCTGACCTGTCGATGCTTCATAGTCGATCGTTGGCTCAGATATCTTTACAGCCTCGTAGTACTCATCGAGACTCTCATCTGCCTCTTTGAGGCTCTGGTTGGTCTGAGCTCGGAGTTGTCATCGGCATGCCTCCCTCTGGCGTATATGCTCGAGTGCTTTGCTGTACTCAAACTTCTCCTTAGACAGCTTCTCCATCGCCTGGTTATGACACTCACGCTCGACCTCTGCCACCTTCTTGTCGGCGAAGCTGAGTCCCCAGTTCGTTAAGGCAAACATGCCCGCATTCAAGATTGTGGAGGCCATGCTATAGACTACAGTTTAAAGCTACTATATAACTGCCCAAGTGACGGATCCCCAGAGAGATGTTTGAACCAGAGGCTGATCCAGTCGAGGATATAGATGACGAGGACTATAAGGAGGACTATGATGCAGACGACTATGATGTAGCGGAGACCACGGGTGAGTATGATGATGTAGAGCCTGAATCCTGCAAGCTAGTACACAGAGCGAAAGGAATCTATCGCACTTACGTAAAAGGTTCTATCGGTCTGCTAGCAGCAGTTGGGGCTCTGATCGCTCTGTTCACAACAATGGCTGGCGAGATGGTCCGCAAGATCGCCAACAATGCTCTCCATGGGGTGGAGAAGATTTCTGAAACCATACCAGCCATCGCCTCAGGGGTAGGTACGTTCTTCGGAGTCGCAGGCCCTTGGCTACCATACATTGCCATAGCGCTCATGGCCATCTGGGCTGCTGAACATTTAAGCCATACTATACAAGGATGGCGTCTCTGTACGACCTGGTCAAGTCCCTTAACTTCTGAGGGTTGGTCGATAAACTACTGTTCAGTGAGGATCCAGCAGAGATTAGACGCCAGTGTACGGAGGTGTTTGAGGAGGTCTCTGGTGATGGTCGAATGAATGACGGCCGTCTGTTCATCTGTTTAGAGTTCACCCAGGCCATGCATGACAGGACGGGAGTGGACGTCAGTGATGAAATCGAGGAGTTCCGCCTTTCTTGAGGAACTCTACTATCAGCCTGGTGGATATTACCGTGAACCCCCTCAACTACTCGAGGCTGCACGTCGCAAGGGCCACAACTTCACATTTGACAGTTAGCCAGTGGCTCAGCCACCAGGCGATGTGGCAGATATACAGACCTCATCCACGGCACATCAGGCATGGCCATTTCGAGGAAACTGTCCTGAACTGAGTTCACCAGGCAGATGTTCTATTCCTTCCACAAACTCGGTTGGTCGTAAGACCTACAAGTATGCCCTCACCATAGTCGATCTCACCAGCAGGTACAAGGCAGCAGTACCGCTCACAGACAAGTCAGCTGGCCAGGTGGTCCAGGCATTCCAGGGTGTCTACGAGGCTTCGGAAAATTCCCTCCAGTGGCCGGAATTGTTGCAGGTGGATGAGGGTAAGGAGTTCAGAGGGGAGACTGCAGCCCTCATGCGTAAACACGGTGTGGCAGCTAGGCGAGGCGAGGTAGGGCATCACCATGCCCAGGCTATCGTTGAGCTGTGGAATCGGACACTGGCAGAGAGACTGTTACCACACCAATATGCCCAGGAAATGGCCGCATCGAGTGAATTTTCTAGAGTATGGGTGAGAGGGATGCCTACTGTGGTGGAGAGATCCAATGCCGAGGTTACTAGGCTAATCGGGAAGAAGCCGGTAGAGGCTATCAGACACTCTGCTGGTCACAGCTCTAGAGGAGCGAACAAGGGAGAGGAGTACCTACCACCTGATGATCTGGTTCGGTACCTGTATGAGCCTGGTGAGCTGAAAGGTGGTCGACAGCGAGCAACAGATCCTAACTGGTCGATAGATGGTCACAGGCATGATAGGTATGTGGAGGTTGAGGGGCGGCCTACACTGCACTACCTGGTACGCCAGCACGGAGTGCCTAGGTGACCATTTGTCGTAGAAGAGCTTCAGCTAGTCCCTGAAGACACACAGCTACCACCCCTAGGGTGCTAACATGATACTCGATGGGCTCGGTATGGACTGCATCTGGCAGCACATGGCACTTATCATAGTAAGCGGAGAGTCCGAGTTTTTCCTGTGCATACGTCACCATATCCTGGTTGCACATGCGTAGGCCTCGGTTTTTATCTCTGTCCATCCCGCTATGTAGGACGCTGTAGAACCTCTGCCAAGAGACCTCATTCTACCACTTTGACATTCCCTTAGCCGAGCACTTACTTGCAGCTGCGCTCTCCACGTAGTAGCATTTAGAGCAGAGAGCGATGCCACGAGAGCCTTCGAACTCCAGCTTGAACAGTCCCGGAGTCCGTCCATACCATTTGTCCCAAGCTAGCCAGTCCCACTTATGACCCTGGTACTCTGCTTGCATCTCAGGCCGAATGACGTCGTCGAAGTTGGAGCCTGCTATAGTGATATATGCAGAGTCAGTGTCCATCTGCAGGTACTCAAAGCTGCCATGAGCTACGTAGCAATCAAGGAAGTTGTAGTAGAACTCCAGCATTCGCAGCTTCGCGAGCTCATAAACGGCTATCCCCAATGGGAAGGGCCTTCGAATTGTGATTCTCGGCTTGTGACTCTGGAGCTCATATGACTTACCGATCTCCTCGAGATCTTCGAACCATGCACTACGCAGGGCCTTGTCTACCACGCGTTCATCCTTCGTGAAGCTGGTGTTGCTATGACATTCTAGGGCCTTGATGAGCTTCCCGTAGGCACTGTTGCCGAGGAGTTTGAAGAGATCTGCCAAGAGAGATTAGCTCTTATCTACATCTCCTGAGCGGCGGGCCTCCATAACATTCTCCATGAACCACTCGAATGGGCGCTTGGCCTCACAGTCTATGGTGTGGTATACAGCAGTGATCTCCAGGCCATGAGTTATATACCACTTGAGGATCGGGGCATACAGCAGCCGCTTCCTGCCAGAGAGGGCACCGGCCAGCTTCTGGGTGGTGGGCCACTTCTCCCCTGTTCGCCCTAGATATGCCAGCATCTCAGACGAGATTGCCTCTACCGGGATCTCGTGGTTATAGAAGAGAGGAGGCATTTCCTCGAACTTTGCCCACAGAGCCTTGGGGACCTCTATATCCACCTCAGCAAACCCAAACCAGCTGTCTGCTAGGAGAGCCTCCTGAAAGCTAGCTACCCCACTGGCACCGGACCAATGGCGCACTTTCTCCTTACCACATGGCATCTCTTTGGCCATCGTTGACAGGTACAGAGCATTTGCATCATAGCCGAGTAGACGTTGGCAGACACGCTCACTCTGGCGGATTCGAGTCACACCGGCCTCGTGGTATCTGTTGAACACGATGCTGGGACCACCAACAACAGCACCCTTCAGCATCTCGTAGGCTTCCTTGTCCGGTGAATAGAGGCTAACATCTGGCATGTGTTGAGCGGTTCCACATAGGCGGTACTGCAGTGACACACCTGGGAGAGACACCGCATCTTTGAGGATGTCTATTTCTCGTTCTGTGTAGAACTCCTGCATCTGCTCTAGGGCTTCGATGAATGGACTGACGTCGAGGTTGTTGTAGTATCGCAGCCAGTCGGCGAATGCCCGCATTCCATGCTCGCTGAATATCTGGTTACACTGTTCCCACTCTGTTCGCGTCAAGAGGCAGCCACCATGGAGCTTAGATGGCCACGCGGAGTAGTCAGGAAGCCCTGAATAGTTGAGCTTCTCATGTGTGTCAAACCATTCATATGGGAGACAGCTCATCTGCTGTGTACACCCGTAAGCTTTGACCCATACCTCGTACGAGACCCCTTGGCCGAGGTAGTTCAGCACATCGAGAAACCGTAGCTCATGTGTTATTAGGAACATGGTCTGACTAGCCTTCTTGGCGACTTTCACTGTACCTGTACTGTCAGTCAGCGCATCGACAAAGTACTTCTTGATGATGTTCAAGTCATACCGCCCAGAGTTGAACCCCAGTACAGACACTTGGTCACACCACTCGTTGATCAGTCGCTGCTGTTGCTTTGGGAGCTTGTCCAGGTCTGTCGGTATATACTGTGCCCTAACCCTTGTCCGGATTATAGATGCTAACCATTTGATCTCCAGCATGAACTCTCTGATCAGTTCTTTGGGGTCAGGATTGCAGAGGTGAGTGGGCTCACTCGTGGCGCCCTCTAAGGTGCAGCCAACTGAGACAGAGATAGGTATGTGAGTACTCTCGATCGTGAGAGTCTCCGTAGGATGAGACTTGATACCATCTAGGAGTGCGTCGAAGTCGTAAGCTATGAAGTGTCGGTATGGGACAGTCCGAACTCGTTTAGGGACACTTGGGCAGTGTTTCATACAGCACTCCCACTGTACCACAAGCGTGCATCCAGAGGATCTCAGCTTCTCCTCTCTCAGGACTGTCTTGCGGTGTCTTTGTTCAGCATCCTCACCTCGCTGGTGTTGTGGACACCCATGCCAGTGACAGCCATGGAACTGGTAAACGGTGTTCGTGGTCGGATCATAACCATCTACGGGAGTGCCCTCGATCAAACGCTCGCCACCGTGCCCACACTCTACGGCTCTGTTCCTCGACTCACACGTGATCCAACGAGTAGCCGCTGAACTGGATGGTTCGGCGGATAGAAGGCTTTCTCATACGCAGACTGTGGCGCCTCAACCTTCTCGCCAGGACACACGATTTTTATTTTGCCACCTGTACAGTGATCAGCATGGCGTTGAAGATTGCATGCCTGTATAAGCCTCTGCTGACAGTAACTGCAGACTAGTGTATGTGCCAGCTTGGAGATGTTCTTGATGTAGAAGGTGTGGTTGTCCCACACTCCGATGGTCATGGTGTCATGGTAGTGAGCCGCTTGCCTGATCATGTGCCAGGTGCCCTCTTCAGTTGGTTCATACACGCGAATCCAGATCTTGGAGAAGAACTCTACCTTGTCCAGCTGATCCAGCGAGGTCTTGCGGACATCAGGTACTGTCTTGCCATAGAACTGTGTGGCAAGCTCTCATGCAGGAGCTGTACTTCAATCAGCTCTCACTCGTCGGTGGACTGCTAGACATCTCCAGAGACCCATGTTGTCCCTGTAGGTGTCGAGGGCAGTCATACTCTTCTTCTGTCGTAGCGAGTCTGGGAGGGGGCCTGTCTGAAGCAGAGGTTGGTGGTCGATGACAGCCCTGACCTCAACGTTGATTGATCGAACGAAAGCCCACTTGGTGTTGGGTCGATCGATATTGTCTGTGTCGAGGCAGGCTTGCTCTCTTGCTGCCACCCAGTCCTGAGCTGCTCCTATCATGTTCAGCCACGGGCTCCCTGGATCATTCTTGTGGAAGAACATCACCCTACCGTCTTCGATGTGACGAATGCGATGGGTATGGGTGTAGCGGGGGTAGAAGGCATTCTACACAGTCTGCTGGATCTTTTGCATGATCTGGCCTGTGAGGTCTCCTTCTAGAGCGCTGAAGAATGTCCAGTGTACTGACCGGCATCCTCCATCCTCTGTCTCCCTTTCGCCAAGACGCTAGTCAAGAATGTGTTCGCCTTCTCGCCTCATGCTCTGGGCTAAGGGTTCAGACTCGGTCCCCTTATGCTCCGGGCTAGGCTCAGACCTCGGCATTGCTTAACGATCCTGCATTTGAGAGTTAAGCGCTCCATTGGATGGGCCTCCATCCGCCTCGCTACAGTCTTGGCTCGCAAGCTAGCAGTCACTTCCTCGTCCAACTGACGACGCTCATGTATCCACTGCGCTTTCTTGTGGGGATTCCAAGGATCCTCTTTGGTAAGCGCTATAAACCTTCCCGTATTCATTGCTCGTTCTCGGGAGAGTCGCTTCTGTCACTCCTCGGCATGGACTTGTCCGATCATCTGGAGCAGGTCGGCTTTCTTGGCCTTTGAGTAGACTCTAAGGCCGAATTGCTTTGCAATAGTGCGAAGCTGTGCAACAGTATGCATGGCGTATATCCCTGTGGATGCCTGCATAGGGTGCGGGGGGCCCCTGCATTGGAGAGTTAAGTGCTCCAGTGGATAGGCCTCCATCTGCCTCACTACAGTCTTGGCTCGCAAGCTAGCAGTCACCTCCTTGTCCAACTGACGACGCTCATGTATCCGCTGTGCTTTCTTGTTGGGATTCCAAGGATCCTCTTTGGCAAGCGCTGTAAACCTTCCCATATTCATTGCTTGGGAGAGTTGCTTCTGCCACTCCTCGGCACGGACCTGTCCGATCATCTGGAGCATGTCAGCTTTCTTGGCCTTTGAGTAGACTCTAAGGCCGAATTGCTTTGCAATAGCGTGAATCTGTGCAACAGTACTCATGGTGTATATCCCTGTGGATGCCTGCATAGGATGCGGGGGGCCCCTGTGTTGGAGAGTTAAGTGCTCCAGTAAATGGGCCTCCATCCGCCTTGCTACAGCCTTGGCTCGCAAGCTAGCAGTCACCTCCTCGTCCAACATGTATCCACTGCGCTTTCTTGTGAGGATTCCAAGGACCTCAGTAAGTGCTCGAAACCTTCCCGTATTCATTGCATGGGAGAGTCACTTCTGCCACTCCTCGGCATGGATCTTGTCGATCATCTGGAGCAGGTTGGCTTTCTTGGCCTTAGAGTAGCCTCTAAGGCCGAATTGCTTTGCAATAGCGCGAATCTGTGCAACAGTACTCATGGTGTATATCCTTGTGGATGCCTGTCTCTAAATGGGCGTTCAGTCACTATTATGTGTGGCGATCAGTACTTGTGGATGCCTGTCTGGGCGTTCAGACCTATTATGTGTGATGCTGGCGATCAGTACCTGTGGGTGGATGCCTGTCTCTAAATGGGCGTTCATACCCTATTATGTTTGGCGATCAGTACCTGTGAGTGGATGCCTGTCTTGGCGTTCAGACCCTATTATGGGTAGTGTATATCCCTGTGGATGCCTGTCTCTAAATGGGTGTTCAGACCCTATTATGTATGGCGATCAGTACCTGTAGGTGGTGTAGATCCCTGTGGATGCCTGTCTCTAAATGGGCATTCAGACCCTATTATATGTGGTGCTGCCGATCAGTACCGGGGGTGTATATCCCTGTGGATGCCTGTCTCTAAATGTGTGTTCAGACCATATTATGTGTGTCAATCAATACCCTGGGTGGTGTATAACCCTGTGGATGCCTGTCTGGGTGTTCAGACCCTATTATGTGTGGCGATCAGTAACTGTAGGTGGTGTATATCCCTGTAGATGCCTGTCTCTAAATGGGCATTCAGACCCTATTATATGTGGTGCTGGCGATCAGTACTGGGGGTGTATATCCCTGTGGGTGCCTGTCTCTAAATGGGCGGTGCGCATGCATGCCCCCTGGATAGGATAGTATGCGCCCGTGTATAAAGCCCTATGAGAGAGGTATGGCTAAGTCCGTAAGAAAGTGTAGCATGCATGTGCACGCATAAGATCCACGTGTCAGTATTGTGAGAGAGTGTATGCTTATATTGTACCGAAAAATCACTTTAGTCTCGTCGTTCTTAGCACCGATTAGGACCGGAATGAAGCGCGAATTTCAAAACTATTTACCATTTTAAAGTCGGACCTGAAATGGCCGAATTAGCCACAAATGCTAATAGTGAGATTTGAACCTGTGATTTTAAGTTTGCTAATAAACACAAAACAAGGATCTCCCGCATTAACTACCTCGGCCATGTATGCATTAGTAATTATAGCTGATAAGTTATGTGTTCTCATTGCCGTTACTGCGTTATCTCGAAGTGACGTCAAGATCTAGAGGGACTGATAAGCGCAGTAACAGCAATTTTACAACTCACACTCAGAGATAAGATTACTAAGAGGCGAGATTTTAGTGGTGATGCGGTGGGTCAATCAACAAAGTATTGAATTGCATAGGATTCCCAGGCTGCAGACTAGGGTTCAAATCCACTCAAAAGACCTTGCTAGAGCTTACCTGAAATTTCGAAACTAGGTAAGACACTAGGGCCAGGGTAATATGACCAGGTTAGATAAAGACCCACTGCGACACTCCCCAGTGCGGGGTCAAAGTACCACACACACACACACACACACACACACACACACACACACACACACACACACACACACACACACACACACACACACACACACACACACACACACACACACACACACACACACACACACACACACACACACACACACACACACACACACACACACACACACACACACACACACACACACACACACACACACACACACACACACACACACACACACACACACACACACACACACACACACACACACACACACACACACACACACACACACACACACACACACACACACACACACACACACACACACACACACACACACACACACACACACACACACACACCAGCCAACTGGAATAGCAACAGGGTGGGGTAGGAGATAGGTGGGGTAGGATAGGTAGGATAGGATAGGTAGGATAGGTAGGATAGGTAGAAAAGTGTCCCACAGATAGAAAAACCTCCTCAGGATACCGGTCAGAATAGAGAGAGAGAGAGAGGCCGGCCACTGGCCGGTATCCTGAGGAGGTTCTCCCAGACGGTGGGGTCCGCACGGGAGTTTTATATTCGCCACGGCCTTCCATGGCCACGGATCACCGAACGCCGGTCAGTTGAGGGAGGTGGTATCATTTTAATTCCGACACTCTACTTCAAACGAAAAAATTTATTAAACCCCTATCCTTCAGCAAAAAAATTATTAAAAGCTTATAATTCAGCAAAATATTTATTAAAACATTATCCTTCAACAGCTTCTATTCAACACTTGAGCCGGAATGGACGTCATTTTAATGGAAGAAATGATGTGTTGAATATTTTGAAATTAATTCTACCAGAATTTGTTGCTGTGACAGAAATATATTCCAGTCAAATTAATTTCAAAATATTCAACAGTGCACACGTATGGTTGCATTGGAAATGATATTCCGTGAGCTCAGAGTGAAAAGGCTGAACCAGAAGACAGTGCTAATTATATAAGCCTAAAGCAACTTTAAATGAATATTTCGCAAGATGTCAAATTGAAACGCATCGTGGTGTCCATGCTCTAGGGACAGCGTGCACATCGTTAGGCTGATTACTGCGCATCAACGAGACGACGCGGCTAATCAACGTGGAATTACAGTAAAACCTCTGTATACCGGACACCGCCTGGGCCAACAAAAAGTGATCCCCAAAGATAGCTGGCCACCTAATACCATACAATGTATCTCGTATATATATATTTTCGGGTGCAAATCATTAAGACGCATAAACACACGTTTTGAAGAACTACCTTATTTTGGCAACAATCTCATGTGGTCGTTATTGGCAGGTTTAAATGTAATCACAGATGAAAGAAACTTCAAGGCGAACGTCTAATTTTTTCCCACTTCATTTCTCTAGTGGCTGTGATCGACCGGTCGTGAACGGAGACGTGTTAAAACGCGTAGAAGAAAGATGCCAATATGATCTATGCGGTTCAGGTGATAAAGCAGCTTCGTGCTCGACCCTTGACAACCCATTTTGACATCGGAACCTTTCATCGATCTTTCGTAATGAGGCATGCTTATTGCCAGATATTTCTAAAATTATTCTGCTTAATTAGATTTAAACCTGTAACCCTTGAGATTCCAGTCTCTCAAATTCTAGACAAATTGTTGTTCACTATTTTGAAACTAATTTGACTGGAACCTGTTGCTGGCATAAACAGCAAGAGCTCCAGTAAAATAAGTTTTCAAAATACCCAACATATTTTTCCTGTACGTCATAAATTTTTTTGCCATTATGTACGGGCTAATGTGTTAATTAACGAATTGTCTAATGGGTGGATCCATTTCTACTTATGCCTTGATCATTTCACGCCAATGTACCGTCTGCTCGTTCCTACTCCGTCGGGGTGGGAGTGGGGGTGGCGGGGTATGTGGCAGGGAAGAGGAGGTTGTACGCGTCATCCGGATTAGTTCGAGCGAAGTAGTCAGTGAGTATCTTTATCTGGGAATTCTCTTTAAAGCCAATGGAACATTCACAAGCTGTAAAGCAAGAAATGTAAAACAAGGAACTAAAGCTATATATTCTCTACTAAAGAAGACTAGAGAGCACGACATCCCGATCGACTTGGTAGCTGTATTATTCGACAAAATGATATCACCTATTCTACTTTACGGTTCAGAAATCTGGGGTTTTGAAAATTATGCCCATATAGAAACGTGTAAATTAAAATTGTTTAAAAATTTTCTTCATTTAAAACAAAGCACTCCAAACGTAATGATCTATGGGGAATTTGGTATTTTTCCACTGAAAATTACAATTAAATGCAATATGATTCGCTTCTGGGCGGGACTTGTAAATATGGGTTACGGCAAACTATCATCCATCTTATACTTTTTAGCAACTGATTACATGACAAAACAAAATAAACGGTTTAAATGGGTTGAAACTATCAAATCTATTTTGGAGAGCAGAGGTCAACTAAGTTTATTTGAGACAGAGCAAATAAATACTAAACAATTAATACAACAAACCAAACATATTTTAGAACAACAATATATAGAAAAATGGTCTAGAACATTAGCCGAATCATCTCAACTGACGTCTTATAAACAAATTAAATCGAATTTTGAGCCCGAGAAATACCTAAAATTACTCCCATACCGGGACGCCATAACATTCTGCCACTTTCGTACGCTAAATCAACAACTCGCTATTGAGACAAAGAGATGGATCGGAATAGAACGCAATGAGCGCCTCTGTAGTATATGCAATGTTATAGAAGATGAAATCCATTTTCTCTTCCACTGTCAGAAATATGTGAAAGAAAGACACCGATATATTCGCAATATGTAATAGACCGATACTAAACAAGATGTGTAAATACTTACGATTTTCAAAACAAAAAGCAACAGAACAACATCAACAACAACAACAACAACAACAACAATAACAACAACAACAACAACAACAACAACAACAGCAACAACAACAACAACATCAACAACAACAACAACAACAACAATAAATTTGTTATCAACGACGACAACAACAACAACAACAACAACAACAACAACAACAACTGCTACTGCTACTGCTACTGCTACTGCTACTGCTACTGCTAGTGCTACAGCTACAGCTACAGCTACAGCTACAGCTACAGCTACAGCTACAGCTACAGCTATTGCTACTGCTACTGCTACTGCTACTGCTACTGCTACAACTCCTTAAGCGGCGGCATCAACATCATCATCATCATCATCGTAACCACAAAAATAATAATAATAATAATAATAATAATAATAATAATAATAATAATAATAATAATAATAATAATAATAATAATAATAATAATAAAATAATGATAACGATGACAATAATAATAATAATAATAATAATAATAATAATAATAATAATAATAATAATAATAATAATAATAATAATAATAATAATAATACTTGCAGTACTCTCATGTGTAAAGATCTCTACCGTCACATGTTTATCGATTTATGTACCCTCATATTCCGTTTAATAACGGTCTGAGTGAAACAAAGAAAACTGAAACTGGGTGTAGTTGGCGCTTCCTCCGTCTCTTGTGAACCACAGGGCTATTCTACAATTAGTCGTTGATCAGAGCGATCAACCGTACTCATGCGTACTCATCTGTGAAAGGGGATATTTCTTCCGAACAGAGTGATCTCCACCGTCCAATCCGCATCATTCGGTCGGGTTATGATGAACTTAGGAGTTTGGTTAATTTTTTCATTAGTGAGTATGGGTTTCTGTCTTAAGGTGTCTTAATGATCAGAGGGGATAGGCAAATTATATGTGGACGTGGCAGTGGTGGCTCCCATTGCAGGCGGCCTTGCCTTTCCACTTCGCACCTGAGTTCCTACTTCTATTTCCGTGTATAGGTTCCTAATTTACTCGCCTCGTACTAGCGGGGAAGGCAGGCCAGGAGCGTAATGGAGTGAGGGAGGGAGGGGTGAGAGAGAGAGAGAGAGAGAGAGAGAGAGAGAGAGAGAGAGAGAGAGAGATAGACTGATTACTGGGTGAAACCTACCCTAACATTTACTTGACTTATACCTATCCTTTAACTGCCATTCAATTTTTTGTTGGTTTTGAAAGCTAGTGGTAGCCGCTCGCGGTAAAAAAAAGACAGGAAAGAGGAGAAGAAGGGCGACAGAGATCTTTCATAGATGTTCTTCCTGCTCTGATTTATAGATAAGCCAAAAGTTGTGAAGCAAATGCGGATTTATTGGATGCCGCTGTTGGTGTCTCGTGGCTGACCTTTAGCGCCTACAACGCACTAGTTGTAGAATTGTTTGTGCCTGAACTAGAAGGGTTAACAATTTTGGCCTGCGCGTGCTATATGCGTCAGCGGCCTATCACTATCTTAACTTATTAGGGTAAACGTTAGAGTGACAGCTGAGGAGTTACTAGCCACCTGCAGAACAAGAAGGTTGCGCTAAACAATGTCGCCACAAATACTTGCACTCTGTTATACATTCAAATGCCGGTAATCGACTACTGAACTATATAACGGAGAAAGAAATGGATGCAAAACAGCACACAAAGCAGACACCCCCCACCCACCCCACGCACCCTGACCCCTCACCTCCACCCAACCACAACGCACGCACGCACGCACGCACGCACGCACGCACAAAGAGCATTAAAAATTGTGCGAAGCTAAACACGGTGCTAGAGGGAATTCATCAGGTTGGCAGAACGACACGAGCACCTGACAAGGTGTAGCATCATGGGAAAACTTAGATGGTCAGGTCAGAGTCCAGCTGACAGAAGCAGGTATTGCCGCTCTGTATACTCGAGGGGTTACCATGTGTTAGCTATGTTGAAGAAGCGCGAAACATGCAGACATGCGCTAAGAAAAAGCAGCTATTCTGTGCGCCTGTTACCGACTCTCGTCATGTGTGCAGAGTAGTGGGGGACGCCTTGTAAGATGAAGGATCGCATGAGAACAGAGATCAATTAGTCAGAGCCCAGCAAACAAACAAGTTACCGGTCGGTTGCTAGCTGCGTTGAGGTTACGGTTCTGAAAGACAATATGGATGTGCACCATCAATGTAGCTGAATATATCCTACCTGACTTTAACTTGCCCACTTGCAAGTCGGGTGAAAAATCTAACCAGGAAGGAGAGATAGCTGCACATGTCATGGGTAGTTAGATGCATGCACTAGTGGTTAGGTGGCAGATAAATCTCTTATATGGGGTGAAAATATATATAAAAGACGTGTGTGACGCGTGTAAGTTACTACAGCATAACTGTGCGGATGGGGTGGGGTGGGGGAGGGGGTGGGTGGTGGTGTTGCGGTGTGGTTAGGACATCGGTAGCATCAGAACAGGGACGTGTTTCCATGTGAGAAAGAGAGTTTGGTGCGGATAGAAGGGTGAGTAGCAGGAGGAGACTTCCCGGTTGCTTTCTCAACATATTTACACATGACTAGGTATTACAAGTTTTTACTAGAGCTGCGCGATATACCGATCTCAGACCGTAAACCGATTCAATAAGCCGACGGGTTGCAAACCGGCGTTATCACACTCAAACCGAAAACCCAAGTTTAATAAAAAAAATTCGGTTTAGCCAATACAGATTAATCATAATTTGTTTTGTTTTTTATTACTAATGAGCCAAAATAGACCAATGCTAACCTCTACTGTGGTATTGAGAACTGTCAATTTGCAGACCAAGATTATTTTATTTTCGAAAATTTACCACTGGAATGACTGGTTCGATAACGGAGCCAGACACCTCAGTGGTAAATTTCCAGAATAATCTTCCCTAATCTGCAAATTGACATTTTCCATGAAAGGCTCAGATTTTTTTGGCCAAATTTGTCAATTAAAGGGTTGAACCGCTGACCCGTTTGACCATACAAAAGGCTACATTTCCGAACGCTCAGAAATTGTCGCAATTTAGAGACAAAATAAACATCTTTATTATTGGTTTATATGGCATGCGCCCTTTATCACAACAACGCTAAGTAAGCTAAACTCGATCCATGTCTTTAAAACTAAGACCCCAACTCTTAATGATGTCTTTCTTCTTTTACATGCACGCCCCCCCCCCCCCCCAATTCATGAGGCACCTCCTTCTGGAGTAATTGTCCCTTGACACAGTGTATGCGAAGATAACCAATATATTGTCAAAAGCACATAATACGTAACCGCCGAGGTCCATAATATTGTAACCGTTAATGAAAGTCCATCAATATGTAAGTCAGCGAGAGCGAATATATGTATACAGTGAATATATTGTCAAAACACGCAGTACATAATAGTTAATCAAAGTTCATGAATACGTAAAAACAGCAAGAGAGAATAAATGTATACAGTGAGTACGAACAGGAAGTAATGTGGTAACTAGTATCATGCCAATGTAAGCAATATACGTGCCCTCGCTTTGTGGCAGGCAAATATCCAATCTCTGCTAATCTGTTCTATGCACGAGATAGTACGTGTGTTCACATGTAATGAAGAAGGCAGACCTGGATAGCGATGATTCAGGAGAAGAAGAACTGTAGTCGAGTTATCTGGCTTGATACCGGTTATGTCAAATAGTGCAAGCATGTGGAGCTGACGAATTGCGGATAGAGCTGTGCATGATGTAAGGAAATGAGGCATATCTTCTTGACTTGAGTTGCAAAGCTGACACGTTGCTGTGACTTGGCCTCGTATATCACGTCTCGCGAGTACAGTCTGGAGTTGATATGTGCCGGTTAGAGGTTTTGCCTTAATGGTTGCCGTCTCAGTTTCATGCAGGGTCCCCGTAGATTTACACCATAAAGGAGCAGCAAAGCATTGCCGGTCAAACATTACAGATAACATGAACCGCAGTGACGACATGGATGATGCCGCTGCCACATCTTGCTCTTCCAGAACTTGCAGACTGCCTCTTGAACTCTATGCTTCAATGCTGTTTTTGTAGGTACTTGCACCAATAAGCTGTGGGCTGAAGGCAGCTGGTATTGCAGGAGCAGCATCTGAACATAGGAGGGCCATGTATTGCAGGTCATGGATTTCATAGCAAGTTGTCTTAACACGATGGTATATTCACGACGTGATGGGTCAGCAACTACGTTTCTTAACAAGATGAAAGCATTCTTGTGACTCTCGGCCACTACCGGAAGAGTACTGAGTACACTGCTGGATTAGCTGTACTGGGAGCTCTGTTGGCCCAAAAGGGAGCTTGTAAACATTTCCGTATGTTCTGTTTCTTTATCAGTTAACTGCCATAGTTCTGCTCCATGAGTAAGGCGTGGAAGGATGAATATAGAATATATCTTTCGATTCACGACAGGGTCCAGTCCATTTTTTCAATGGAAGCCAGCTCCAAAGAGACTATAGGCAGCTCCTCGGGCCGAGGCAATGTTGTTTTCAACTCTAGGTTGACTAAGTTTACAAGAAGCACTCATCAAGAATCTGAGGTTGGTGGCCTCTTCTGATAGGGTTAATTCCTCAGTCTTATAGCAGACGCCAGGTGTCTCTGTGAAGGTACTATTAGCCGGATATATGATGGTAGTAGTCCTCTTCATTCCTATTGTATACCGTCTTGAGTCAGCAAATTTCTGTGTAGCTGTCAGAGCAACCTGAGCATCTGGATGATGACATTTTGCCATAATTGCCACATCGTTTGCACATGTTTGTGCTGATACGTATATGCCGCCTATATGAGCCCCGACTCCAGCATTCTCAATTACATGGAGAATATTGTTATTGAATGTCTTGTAGTTGCTTGGAGAGAATGATCTTCCCTGGCCCGTGCCTTGGAGAATATTAAAGGGCCTGGATAGTGCAGTGCGTCTTCCCACTTGACGTGACCGATCACACCTCTGTACCAGTCATCGAAAATGCACCACATCTGGAGTGGGATCTCTATCTTATAGAACTCCACGAGGAGACCGTCATGCCAGACTTCATCAAAGGCTTTCTGGATACTCAAGGTTATGAAGAGGAGATCATCGCCAACATCTTCAAATTCTGCGGTCGTCTCAGAGACAGCAAATGCAGTATGAAGATAACTAGCCTTCTCTGTAAATCCCCGCTTTAGTTGACTTTGAGCACGATCTAGAAAGGGTGTCATTCTGTTGACAAGGATTATCTCAAGGAGTTTACCGATAGTTGATCAAACCATTATGCCTCTAGAGTTATCGGGTAACTTCTTACATTTGCCATCTTTTTTCAAAATTGGAGTAAGAATGCCCTACTTGAAGTCTTGAGGGATTCTCCGAAGATCGAGTATGGCATTGAATATATTGCTTGGGATCAGTGACACTGGTTGAATAGCATGAATCAAATGTTCTGACGCAATCCCATATTTATCTGCAGCTTTCCCTGTATGCAGTTTCTTAGAAGCACCCTGTATCTCCTCTGGGGATATATCATATGCCTCATGGTGACCTGATTGGTTTGCGCTGTGTTTCTTACGTTGATAACGTCGTTCTAGACCTGGGCTTTATATGAATCACTGAAGTCAAGATTATTATTTGGCGTAGCTAGTTTCTGAAAATAGCCTTCCCATAGGGAAGCGTCCCTAATATGTTCAGTAGACGTGAAGCTCTGCCCATCAATGATCAGCTCCCCGGTGACTCCCGCTTGTCTATTTCTCTGGCGATTTAGTAACTTGAAGAAAATGTCAGTCCATGTAATATAATAATAGGCTTATTTCGAAAATCAGCTTAACAATAATAGCACATTATTTAACTGTTGAACTGACGCTTAAAGGTGCATATTCACACCAGCCAGTTTTGTTTATTCTTAAAAACTCTACAGCGTTAAAGAGAGAAAGTATATACAAAACGTACAATGTTTACTATAAATATTATTATTGTCATTATTTCATCAAACAATTTAGCATTCAACAAACAGTATTTTCTCTAATTTAACTCGATCCATGCATGTTTGTTTTACATATCTATACGCAGATCCACTTATAGACATTTTGTGCATATTAAAGGGCGGGAAAAGGAGACCATCAAATGCAGCCGACAGATAACCATATAATAATACATGTACTGATGAACACTTGAGATCATTTAAATAATCTAAATATACTCATTATGAATTTACACAGTGATATCGTTTTCGCCGGGGGTTATTCATTTATTAACTTACTCATTTTAAATGTGTTTGGGTGAAGAAGTAACCTGTTTCCGTTCTCCAGCGAGTATTGAGCATTCAAACAAATAGTGGACTTCATCTCCCATTTGATTTTTATCGCATATGGAGCACATACTTTCATACGTGGCTGTCACTTGACCATACTTTCCCACCTCTACTGGTAATTTGTGGTTGCAAGTTATGAATTTATATAATAGTTTTGCAAAGTTCTGCATGTGAGAAATTAAATATTTTTCAAACTTAAACTCGTCTTTAAAAATTCTATAGGTTGTGCAGCCGTTACTATTACAAATTTCACTCCTCTAATTTTGTACATACTGATCTGATAATTGTTGTCTTGTGAACGAGCTTCAACCCTTCAATATGGCCTGGGTCAGCCCATACATTTGAGAGGCCAGTTGAATCTAGTAAGTTCTTTATGTGGGTTAGCCATGGCCAGTGATACTTATTCTTAGAGTGCAATTGAAATATTAAATTGCAACGCCTGTATCAATCTTGGATTCCTTTCCACTAATTATGTTTGCCCAATACGTAATCATTCTCACATTTATCTTAATTCTAAGAGGTAATTATCCAAGTTCTCCACGGTCCATTGCCGACTGTGTTGAAGCGTTCAATCCTAGAATAATCTTGCAGAAACGTCTATGCAACTTTTCGGCAAGGCTTATGTTAGCACACCCTTGAAAATAAAATTGCTAAGATTTATACTTTGAAAGGCGTAAATTGTGTACATTGATGCAGTGAAAGGAACTTAATCCTAAAATATGATGATTTCATTCCATATAAATTAATACAATTCTTTAAGTTGTGAAATTGAATTAGAGACACGAGTTCCTATTTAAAATTCACAACTAAAAAATTGTTTTAATTTGTACGGAATGAATTAATCATTTGCTAAGATTTATTTCGTTTCATTTATATCTAGGTACACAATTTAAGCCTCAAAAAGTTTACACAATTTTAACAATTTTACTTTCAGGCATTTTGGTGTGAATATGCACCTTTAATCAGTTACTCATGCTCACATACATTACAGTTAAAGGGGCAGGTTCACGCTCACATACATTACAGTTAAAGGCGCAGATTCACGCTCACATACATTACAGTTAAAGGCGCAGATTCAAGCTCACATACATTACAGTTAAAGGCGCAGATTCACGCTCACATACATTACAGTTAAAGGCGCAGATTCAAGCTCACATACATTACAGTTAAAGGCGCAGATTCACGCTCACATACATTACAGTTAAAGGCACAGATTCACGCTCACATACATTACAGTTAAAGGCGCAGATTCACGCTCACATACATTACAGTTAAAGGCGCAGATTCACGCTCACATACATTACAGTTAAAGGCGCAGATTCACGCTCACATACATTACAGTTAAAGGCGCAGATTCACGCTCACATACATTACAGTTAAAGGCGCAGATTCATGCTCACATACATTACAGTTAAAGAGGCAGATTCACGCTCACATACATTACAGTTAAAGGCGCAGATTCATGTTCACATACATTACAGTTAAAGGCGCAGATTCACGCTCACATACATTACAGTTAAAGGCGCAGATTCACGCTCACATACATTACAGTTAACGGCGCAGATTCACGCTCACATACATTACAGTTAAAGGCGCAGATTCATGCTCACATACATTACAGTTAAAGGCGCAGATTCACGCTCACATACATTACAGTTAAAGGCGCAGATTCATGTTCACATACATTACAGTTAAAGGCGCAGATTCACGCTCACATACATTACAGTTAAAGGCGCAGATTCACGCTCACATACATTACAGTTAAAGGCACAGATTCACGCTCACATACATTACAGTTAAAGGCGCAGATTCACGCTCACATACATTGCTGTGAAGGCGCAGATTCACGCTCACATACATTACAGTTAAAGGCGCATATTCAGGCTCACATACATTGCTGTGAAGGCGCAGATTCACGCTCACATACATTACTGTGAAGGCGCAGATTCACGCTCACATACATTACAGTTAAAGGCGCAGATTCACGCTCACATACATTACAGTTAAAGGCGCAGATTCACGCTCACATACATTACAGTTAAAGGCGCAGATTCACGCTCACATACATTACAGTTAAAGGCGCAGATTCACGCTCACATACATTACAGTTAAAGGCGCAGATTCACGCTCACATACATTACAGTTAAAGGCGCAGATTCACGCTCACATACATTACAGTTAAAGGCGCAGATTCACGCTCACATACATTACAGTTAAAGGCGCAGATTCACGTCCACATACATTACAGTTAAAGGCGCAGATTCACCTCCACATACATTACAGTTAAAGGCGCAGATTCACCCTCACATACATTACCGTGAAAGGCACAGATTCACGCTCACATACATTACAGTTAAAGGCGCAGATTCACGCTCACATACATTACATTTAAAGGCGCAGCTTCACGTCCACATACATTACAGTTAAAGGCGCAGATTCACGCTCACATACATTACAGTTAAAGGCGCAGATTCACGCCGGAATACTTGAAAATAATGTTTGAACTGTATACATTTGTGGCTTAAATTGTGTACCTAAATGTACTGAAACAAAATATATCTTAAAATATGATGATCTCATTCTATTTAAATTATTATAATTTTTAGTTGCCAAGTTGAATTATGGACTCCCTAATTCAAATTAGCAAATACAAAAATTATATTAATATATATAGCATGAAATCATCAGATGCTAAGATTTATTTGTTTTCATTATATCGAGGAGCACAAGATGGGCCTTTAAAATATACAATTATAACAATTCACCTTTCCAGAGTATCCATCCATCACCCGACCTCGTATGTCGTCATAATCAGCTCAGCGCGTGTATGATAACATCACAATCATTACCTCACAAAGGGTTCCATATAGACCGTCATCAAATCTCAAATAGTCCGACACGTTGTATGAATTGTATGTCTTTGTAATTCTTTGCTATTTAATAAACATGTTGTTGAATATTTTGAAACTAATTTGAGTCGGCGCTGTTGCTGCTTTAGGCAAAAATATTCAACAGTATACCTGTGTAGTTTTTTTGGAAATTGATAATCAGGGTGTTCAGAGATCGATCGATCGATCACACCACGAGCGATGTGTGGGTATAACTTGGCTAGAGATGGGCGGAGCATAGCTAAAACCGGAAAGGGACATTGTATCATTATACGGTGAAAATGGAACACATAAGCGTCTAGACTTTTACAACTAGCCCTACGTCAATCCAACTGACATAATACGAACTGAATGTTGTATGGATTTTCCCATGTTATAATCGGTCCACCTTGTTGATACATAGCACGTTTTTGGCCGTAAAGGTACATTTCTAAATGTTTGGAAGTCGTAGTCTACTTCCACGCACGCACGCTGCTGGTTTCATATTTAACATAGAGAAATAGGATTTGATTTATGTCTGAGGCTTGTGAAAAAATTAGTCGTGATGAGGGTGTGTTTTATGTCAAACGTTCCCGAACGCATGTGTATGCTTGCTACACGTTTATCGAAGAATATTACGTTAAATAATTGTACCCTCTCCTTAACACCACCCACCTACCCCACCCACCCTAGAAACCCGATATACGGTTCAAACCGGTTTGAAATTTGACATTGTCACCGGTTTGATAGTATGCCACACCGCGCAGCCTTGGTTTCTACCTATCCGATTTGAAGAGTGTAAGGCATTAGACAGTACAGCCTAGTAAGTTTGTTTCAATTAGCGGGTGAAATATGCAAAAAGCGGACTATACCTGAGGAACAGGGGCGTTTCTTACAGTCTGTCAATGGATATATGCAGTACTTAAAATATGAAGTGGCTACAGGACTGTCGAAAAATGCATACCTTGTGGTAATGCTGCCTGTAAGAAGGTAGCTGTTGTTTACAATGTGGGTATAGTCAGCATGCATGATATCCTAATCTAACAATATAACCCCTTAAAGGAAATGAGAACGGAACTATAAAAGTCATTACGTATACATCATATATACTAATAAAACATTTGCGAAGTGAATCCTGGACAAAAACATGACAACGCTATCATATTGCGCTTTTAACCATTGCAAAATACACATTTTGGAGATTTCCGGCATTGCGGCCACATTCCTCTACTTCAGAAATGAATGGGGATCTTCGACCACTCAGAAAGCGGCTCGTGATGTAGGCGATAACACGCCTTGTGTGAGTTGGTGCTCGGATGAATAAAACTACAACCTTTTCACTACTATTTATATAGTAAATTAGTCCCATTTTAAACGACAATCACGGTATTCCGTGAACGTATTTTGTCCTGATTGATGGTTATTCAAACAAAAGAAAAGGTATCAATATTTCAATGGTTGACCAGTTGATTTGACAAAATTGTCGAATTTTGCTGAGAAATAGTGCAATTTATGAAGGTCGCTACGCTTTCTCAGTCCCAGATCGGGCATATCTTATCAATGGCGCAAATCCCAGGTGAAATTGACTATGGAACTATGGGGCCGATAGCGATCAATTTATGCAGAGTCTGCTCTATTCTCGGTTATAAGCAAGTGCAATACACGTACACACCTTCCAGCGTTGCGTTTTCATTAAACTTTTCCTTTATTTTGTTTATTCTGATCATATTAAAATTTGAAGCGACGAACATTTGTCAACACCGCCATTTTTGAAGAGCGGGTAACTATGAAAGGCGGAATCGGTGGATTTGCTGACTTAAAAAACTGTTGGTGGGCAGGGTCAAAGCAGGCGGTGGGATTTTTTTTGCCATCAGCTGTACATAGATTAACTACTGAATAAAGCTATTAAAATTATATTAAATAAAATAAAACATAAAAAAATAGGATATAAAATTCAATATTTATTTATTTAATTTTGTTTGTTTATTTATTTGACAAGCCTACCCAATGCCTAAACAAACCTAGCTAAGGCATAACCACAGCCTATCCCATCCTAGGTATGGCCTAGCCAAGCCTAGCTAAGGCATATCCAAGGCATAGACACAGCCTATCCCAGCGTATGTAATGCCTACTATGACATAGCTAAGACATATCCAAGCTCAACTAAGGCCTAGTAAAGTCCTATCTAAGGCCTGTGTAAGACCTACGGTCTAGCCAAGGTCTAGGTACGCCTAGCTAAGGCCTAGTTTATCCTAGCTAAGGCCTAGAGCCTAGGTAAGGCCTATGTTAGCCAAGCAAATGCCTACGGCCTGGGTAAGACCTAGACAAGCCTAGTCAAGGCTTATCTAAGCTCTAGGTTAACCTACCTAAGGCCTCATTAAGACCTTGTTAAAGCTAGCTAAGGCATATCCAAGGCCTAGCCACAGCCTAGGTAAAGCATACATTTGAGTAAGCCTTAGCTAGGCTATAACTTAGCTAGGCCTTAGGTAGGCTAAGGTATGCCTTAGCTAGGCCTTGGATATGCTTTAGCTCGGCCTGGAGTAGGCCTAAACTAGGCTTGGTTAGGCCTTAGATAGGCCTTGGCTACGCCTCATGTAGGCTTGGCTAGGTCTTATCAGTCATTATATGGGCCTTGGCTATGCCTTGGGTAGGCCTTAGCTAGGCTTGACGAGGCCTTGATAAGCCTTAGCTAGGCCTTGGATAGACCTTAGCTAGGCGTGTGTATGCCTTAACTAAACCTTGGATAGACTTATCTATGCTGGCTAGGCCGTATTTAGGCCTTAGCTAGGCTTGGCTACGCCTTGTTTACGTCTTAGCTAGGTTTGACTAAGTCTTAGCTAGGCCTTAGCTAGACCTTTCATTGGCTATCCTAGGCTTTGCCTAGGATATAGCTATGCTAACCTAGGCCTTAGCTAGGCTTAGCTAAGCCTTGCTTGACCTTACAGAGGCTTTATTTAGGCCTTTAAGCTTGACTATGCTTTAGCTAGGCCCTGGTTAGGTCTTTGCTAGGCTTGCCTATACCTTAGCTAGGCGTAACCTAGGCTGAGCCAGGTTGTGGCTAGGCATTGAATAGGCTCAGCTAGGTCTTAACTAGGCCTTATCTAGGACTTTGCTTGACTAACTTATGACTTACCTGGCCTTTAGCTAGGCGTTAGCTAGGCTTACCTAGACCGTGCCTAGAACATTTGTAGGCTTGGCTAGGTCAGGCTTTAGATAGAATCGGACTAGGCCTTAGCCTTGGCCATGGGTAGGTCTGATCTAGGCTATGGCTAGGCCTTAGCTAGGCTTGGCTAAGCCTTGGGCAGACCTTAGCTAGCCATGTCAAATAAATATATAAATAAATAAATATTGAATGAAGGAATGAACAAACAAGTAGTTGATTAATAATTTTAATAATTAATTATTAATTTACTTACCGGTATTATATTTATTTATTTTATATTTTATTTTTGATGTTTTATTTAATATAATCTTTATAATTTTATTCAGTAGTTAATCTATGTACAGTTGATGGCAAAAAGAAATCCCACAGCCTGCTTTGACCCTGTCCACCGACAGTTTTTTAAGCCAGCAAATCCAGCAAATACACTGAATCCGCCTTTCATAGTTACCCGCTCTTCAAAAATGGCGGCATTGATAAATGTTCGTCGCTTCAGATTTTAATATGATCAAAATAAACAAAATAAATGATAATTCACGCTGGAAGGTGTGTACAAGTGTATTACACTTTGCTTATAACCGGGAATAGAGCACACTCTGCATGAATTGATTGCTATCGGCCCCATAGTTCCACGGTAAATTTCCGGTAAATTTCACCATGGATTTGCATTCGTATCTCGCGAGATTTCCTTCGATAAGAGATCGAGAAAAGTATCTCGTATACATGTATTGAGTAGGCATTGGCGTAGTGATTTCCACCAGAATATGATGGTAGAAAGAATTGAAGCTTAAAAGGACAGGAGCGCTACTCTCTTCATACCAGACAATATTAATTCACATAAAACGAGATGATATAAAGCCTATAGTAGTCTGTATGACAAGTAGTTAACAGTAAAATAGTCCCGCAGAATTCGTCGTAAAATTCAAATCTGTTCAAATCTGTCGCACACAAAATGAGGTCAGGAATTTGCTGACGTTGCGTAGATGCTGATATCACACACACCACTGGATGGATCAAGTCGATTTAATGTCTGTATCAAGTTAGTGATACAGAGGTTAAAATGATACTAAAATCAACACGATCCACAGTGTTCTTTTTACAGTCCGCTACGGAGATAAACTTGGTCAAGATCTGTCTGGTCTCCGAGGTGGAGTCTGCGTAACAGTGTAGTCGTTATGATGCCGCAATAAGATGGCCAGTCAATACATTAGACGTGTATGAAGCCACGCCTCTATTTTTAGATTGCGTGGAGTTTTATTATTATATAATGTGTTCTATCCAATAGCCCTTACTATTTCCCTTTTCCTTTCCTTTAAACTATGTACTGTACGGGAGAGGTTTGTTTGTGAAACCGCATGGGACCAAGCGGTTACAATCTTTTGGCAATATAAATGATAAGTATATGAAAAAAGTCCAAAAAGAACGTGGTTGCCATAATCATTGCGTCATAAATGATTCTATAAGGCCCGTCTTTAACTCTTAATAGTCCGACACGATGTACGAATTGTATGACTATTATTTAACAAGAGGCCCAAGGGGCCTGTGTCGCTCACCTGGAACATTTACAACTCAACTAAACTTTATGGAGTTTTACATCAATCAGTGCCACTTCCAATGACTTTCAGTCAAATGGTTGATTTTGCAAAGGTTCTTTTGAACAATATTTAAGCAAAAATAGAAGACATCAGTACTAACAACAGAAATTGATGACATGCAGTCAAACTTGTATTAAGACACCACTCAAGTGAGAATCAGAAGACAGCCTCTTATGGTAGCTGGTTTCTTAGCCCTTTAATGGTCATGATTTTTCAGTAAAACAAAGCTTTCAGGTTATGTCTATTTGCAGGCCAAGATATGGAGCATTTTGAAAATGTATCACTGGAATGACTGGCGCGATTATCGAGCCAGTCATTCCAGTGGTAAGTTTTCAAAAATACTCATGCTGGCCTGCAAATCGACATTCCTCAAGGCCACTGCAGAGGCAGGTTTTCGCTAGTTTGGCCATTAAAGGGCTAATAAAGTTTCAAATACATTGCTTAATTGCATTTAGCAAATGAAGAAAATAGTCTTTAAGGCAGGTGGTCTCTTAACCCTTTCACCCATAAATCCCGGAAAAAGTATATTCTTTATGATATAAAACTTATTTTGTTGAATATTTTGAAATTAATTTGACGCGAAGCCGTTGTGCCTTAGGCAACATTGGCTTTCCGTTAAACTAATTTAAGAAGGGTTAATACAGATGGTCTTTATAGCAGGTTCAACTGAGTATATTCCAAACCATCCTTTTAACACGTGTACATCTTGCTGAATGGCCAAGTTCGCGATGCTGCGGTTTATTTAAAAAATAATTTTACTGAGTCATAGCTGACTTAGGCAGCAACAACTTTCAATGAATCAAATACATTTCAAAATATTTTGACAGTATGGGTATCAGAGTACACAATACATATCTTAAATATTTAGGCAGCAGTTGCAGGGAAAAGGTTAACCTGTTAATTTAGTTTTTATCTATTATGGTAATAAAAGCTGTCATATGTCAATGGATGGTGAAAATAAAACTCCAATTGCACATTAAGTAACCATTTAACCATTGAATTTAAGAAAAGTTCAATTTTCTCATAGAAAATGTCTATTTGCAGACCAAGACTATTTTGAAAATTTACCACTGGAATGACTGGCTCGTTAAAAAGAGTCCGTCATTCCAATGGTAAAATTTTCAAAAATAGTCTTCATTTGGTCTGCAAATGGACATTTCTCAAGACCACTGCCGAAGCAGTTTTTGGCTGATATGATGGCTAAAGGGTTAACCGTTTTCCTAACCTACCAAAATAGGTAAGATATTGTGTCCTCTGATATCGATAGCCAGGTGAGCTAATAATAATAAATTGATAAGAAGCGAATCTTATTAACGCATTTAACTGGAAATAGTGCGCTAAGCTGTTGCTTAACAGCTGTTGTGTAAGCTGTTGCTGTCAATTGTATAACAGCAACAGCACTGTCTATGACAGCAATGGTCTTCAGCAATGGTGTTTACAAACTGTACACCAGCCTTTCTAATACTGGCTTTGTAACAATTAATCTCTAGACATTGGTGTGACAAGGGTTGAATAGTCATGCTAAAAACTGTTGCTGCACTTGACAGTAACAGACTTCATCAGCAAAACCATTTTCAAAATGTCCGTGACCATGCTACATGCTATCCAACAAAACCTGTGTATAACGCAATACTCAACTAAATTCATTGCTAGAATTAATTGGCTTTAACCCTTTAACCCTTTAATCCTCAAATTTATTCAAGACAATTTAAATTTTCTCAAAGAAAATGTCCACTTGCAGACCAAGAGAAGACTATTTTTGACAATTTATCACTGGAATGACTGGCTCGGTTATCGAGCCAGTCATTCCAGTGGTAAATTTTCAAAAAATGTCTTCTTTTAATCGGCAAATGGACATTTCTCACGACCGTTTTTGGCTGATATGAGTGTTAAAGGGTTAATGATGAATTAATTAAATAAATCTTTTAGAATCAGTATGTGAATATGGTACACTTCATCAGCTCACTACCTCACAGGGTATTAATTTCATTTCAATCCTGAGAATTAGAGTTGTGGTTTTAAATTACAAGATTAAATGCTTTCCTATGCTGGCTAAATATCTAAGATATGTAGTGTGTATGCTGACATATATGACTTTGAATATTTTGATATTTATTTGAGAGAAAGTTGTTGCATTCTAAGGCAGCAATGACTTTCAGTCAAATTATTATTTTGAACTAGTGAACAACTGCTGCTAAGTGAGTTTGGTCACTCTGTCAAATGATTACAAGGGTTTTAGAATGCAGTTAAACATACTATTAAGACCACCTGTACTAAATGCCAATTTTACTACATGCCGCCAAGCCGTTTATCGCATAGATTCAGAAATGGCATGGTTGAAATCAGCATACTCATAACCCTGTACTGAACACATTTTTGCTTCAAAACCCATCAAATAAAAAAATCTAATATGGCCACCAAACATGCTGTATTTTGATTGGCCCACTGCGGCCATGTTTTTTTAATGGATCAACTTCCCTTGAATACACTTTAATGGCCCTTAATCCCTAATTAGATCTGCCAAATTTTGATCCCTTCAGCGGTTCTGGAGCTGTTTTGGCTAAAACTAGGTCAACCAAAATGGCCGCCGAACCATTTGACCAATCAAGTTCCCTTGAATAAACTTAGTTCAGCTCTTGCCCTAGATCATATTTCATGGGGTTTGTTTTAATCCACCAAGCGGTTTCGGAAAAGATTTTTAAAGACGTTTAAAAAAATCGGCCAAAAATCAAGATGGCCACCGGCCAAATTGGCCGATCGGCTTCCTTTGAACAAATTTGAATCTCTACAACCTAAGGATGCTTCCTGCCAAATATAATTGAAATCGTCCCATAAGTTCTCGAAAAGTAGACATTTTAAATTTCCCATTGCTTTAGTATGGGAGCTTTTGGCGGGAAAATGATCCAAAATGGCCACCAAACCGTTTATCCGACAGCTTTGAAAATTGCAAATTTGTGATCAGAATACCCAAAAAACCTATATAAAACCAATTTCAGCCTCAAAATCCATCAAATAATAAAATCCAATATGGCCGCCAAACATGCTGTACTTTGATTGGCCGACTGCACCATGTTTTTTGACTGATTAACTTCCCTTGAACAAACTTTAATGGCCTTTAGTTCCTAATCATATCTGCCAAATTTCGGCCTGATCCCTTCAGCGGTTCTGGAGAAGAAGTAATTTTTGCTAAAACTAGGTCAACCAAAATGGCCGCTGAACTATTTGGCCAATCAAGTTCCCTTGGATAAACTTGGTTCAGCTCTTGCCCTCATGGGATTTGCTTCAATCCACCAAGCGGTTTCGGAGAAGATATTTAAAGACATTTCCTAAAATCGGCCGAAATCCAAATTTCCCACCGGCCAAATTGGCCGATCGGCTTCGTTTGAACAAACTTGGATCCCTATACCCTAAGGATACTCCCTGCCAAAGGTAACTTATATCGGCCTAGAGGTTCTTGAGAAGAAGTCGTTTAAAGGAAAAAGTTGACGGACGGACAGACGGACGGACGGAAGGACGGACGGACGGACGCCGGACTGACGACGGACAGTCGCCATGGCATAAGCTCACTTGACCATTCTGGCCAGGTGAGCTAATAAACATGCTGGTGAATATTTTAAAACTAATTTGACTGGACGCTGATGCTGTCATAGGCAGCAACAGCACCCAGTCAAATTAGTTCCAAAATATTCAATAGCTTACCTGTATAGTTTGCTGGAAATTGATAGTCAGAGTTCAGAGATCGATCGAGCCCAATACGAGTACGGCGTGGGTGGAGCTTAGCTAGAGATGGGCGGGGAATAGCTAAAATGGAAAGGTCAATTATCATGGGCGCAGATCGCAGTGTTGCAGTAAGTTAGTAATATGCCCCGCCCATTTCTAGCTAAGCTCCACCCACATCTCGCTCGTGTTGGGATCGATCGATCTCTGAACACCCTGACTAGCTATTTCCAAAAAACTACACAGGTAAGCTGTTGAATATTTTGAAACCAATTTGACTTGGTGCTGTTGCTGTCTATGGCAGCAACAGCGCCCAGTCAAATTAGTTTCAAAATATTCAACAGCATGTTTATTAAATAGCAAAGAATTACAAAGACATACAATTCATACAACGTGTCGGACCATTTGAGATTTGATGACGGGCTATACGGAACCCTTTGAGACGTAATGATTATGACGTCATCATACACACGCTGAACTGATTATGACGTCATACGAGGTCTGATGATGGTCGATGGATGGATACTCTGGAAAGGTGAATTGTCATCCAATTAGACAAGGGCAGTTAGTTGCAACATATGCCAGTAAGATGATCTCGGTCATTGAAGCTCACACCCAATACATGAACGGATTGCTTAATTACCGAGGTCTTGGAGTCACTGCTGTCCGCGGCTAGGCTTCATCCAAACATGTTTGAATGATTCGTTCTTCGCTGTACCAATCAATCAGTGTTCCACAGCCAGCTTCCGTGGAGTGAGTATTTTCGGGAGCCGAGGCCTGGAACACTTCCAACAGGCCAGATGTAAAAGACCGTTACTTATATTTTTTTTGTACCTCCTACTTGCCAGCATTGGGTTTTAAAATTGGGTATAAGCGGTGACCTACCAGCGCCTGCCTGCCTTTCTGCCCTCCTGTCTACCGGTAGGTCCTCCACCCATCCGCCTGTCCGCCACCCGCCTGGCCACCTGGCTGCCTTTCCGCACACTCACCCATACACTCACTTACCCACCAACCCGCCTGCCTGCCAGCCGACTGTTTGAGCCAGTAGTCCAAAGAAATAGCCAATCTGTGACTTGTTTGCCTAGCAGCTTTAGCGACCAGAAGGTCTCACCACCTTCTTATACCCTGTGGTGGGTTCGGTGCGGAGAGAATTATTGATCGGTTTAATTGGCGTACGTCCCATTCACGTCTGCCTTGAAAATAGCATTTTGCAATATCTATGTGGCTCTGAGAAGGGTCACTTTGGTACTGAGAAGAGCCATTGTGGCACTGAAAAGGGCAATAATTAATACTTTTTGGAGCCAATTGCTGTTGTTACTAACTTGTTATTGGCCACACCCTTGATGGCGACAGGTGGTAGAACGCAGCCTTAGTAACCTCCACTTGTGGTCACGCCTATCAATAGGCCCAGATCACTTGGTGGGCACTCTGTACCATCTCCACCAGTATGGCAGACCGATTTCGTACGGATAATGGGCTGGACGAGCGAGCCCAGTGCGTCACGTTGTTGGCTCTCTCCCGTGGCCACCGTAGCAGACCCAGTGGTTATGCACCACTGAAACAGGAGATATATAGCCAGGCATAACAACTTCAACACAGACATCTATCGAAGCTTCAGAATGTCTGCAACAGCTCTCCTAAGAGACGGCGAGGTAGCGCATCCAAATTCATATGGACTTCACATCACACTGTTGGCTCGTAGTAGACCCAGCGGTTATTAACCTCTGTTGCATGGGCTATACGACTGAGCACCACATCCCCGAGACGATAGGCATCTACAGAACACAACCCACCGCCAGTGGACCAGACTGGGAAGGAGTTCTGTCACTAGTAGAGCTGTAGAACGGACATGCTCTCCAGAGAGACATCGAGGTAGCGTGTCCGACTTCACCCAGATTCAATGTACCAAGATGTTAGCTCGCCTGCATGCAACGTGCAACAATACCCGTGGCCACGCAGGCTCTCTGTTCGCGCAACACGTCGAGGTACCTTGTCTGACTTTGCACGAGCAGCAGCCAGAATAGAGATTATTGGTTTGGTTGACGTATATCGAGTCCCTGATTCCAGGTCCCATTACCGCCATATCTGACCTGGTTTTATTTCAGTCTATTATTGGTAACCTCCCCTGCTTATACACGGGTACCCATTTATAGTTATTGGAGAGAGAGAGAGAGAGAGAGAGAGAGAGAGAGAGAGAGAGAGGCATGGCGCGAAAGCGATTGCAGATGTTTCCAACGACGACGCGATAGTGCACAGCTCAGGCGTGAACCAGTTTCTCCTGTTAAGTAGTCTTGAGTGCTAGCAACTACACCAAACTGCCGCCTCCTGTGGCGAGAACGTTCGAATTGTCACCTTGTAAAGGATCTGAGAATGGTGGTCTAAAGTCATATGGCCACGAATCTACTTCTAAAGACGCGTAAGCGTCTCCGTACCCCAGCCTCCTCCATGAGGCAAGATGGCATGGTTTAAAATTTTGAAGAATTAAATGACTGATTCTTGGGACATCTTTACTATTGAGTGACGTATCAATAATCTGAAGATAGCTACGGAGAGTAGATCACGACACCAGTCAGACGTATTGGTCAGGTATGTTGTGAAATCTGGGCGTGGTCTGAGATTATCCATATGCACGTTTGAATTTATATACAACTGTAAAAGGTCAGTCATCCCAGTTATTGGCTTCAGCGCGCGTAGCGTGATGCTGACCTGTCCCCAATCTCTAAATAGTAGTCCAGTGGTCCAGTACCTAACACAATAGTATCCTGATAGGTTAGTACATATGCACGAGAAGGCCAGTTGTCCATGGCAAGTTGTGGCAAGCAGGCGGGCGATCTGACGGGCTAACGACCGAATGTGTGGGTGGGAGGGCACACTAATGGGTTGGCATGTATCCATGCGGGTGGGTGGGTGGGTGGCTGAGCTGATGGGTGGGCATGCTGGCGGGCGTGCTGGCGGTGGGCTCTCGGACGGGTGGATGAGTGGGCGTGTGGGTGGGAGTATTTTGTACAAGGAAATAAACCATAGACATCTAAAGAGTGGAAGCGCAATAGTTTTCTCAGTAAAATAAATATTTATTCATTATTCCTTTTCCTAATTAGCGCTATTCGCTAAGTGTGAGAGAGAAAGGTTAACTTAATGTTTACACACATTTCTTGAGCTTTTCAAGAGTGCGGAAAAGCATCCAGCTGCCATTTATCTAATCAGAAACAACACTGCGCGGTATTATTTGCACGACAAAGTTGTTAATCTGTACGAACCTTATTAAACTGATAAACGTCTGTGCACAGGTGATTGGCCCACTGCGGATTATTCACCCGCGGCACATTCGATTGACGATCTATGGCTAACTATCGTTTGTTTTGTCAGGTTTTTAAAAAAAAATTGCAGGAAATGTATTACTCAGCCTTAGTTAGTGAAAAATTTTTAAACAGATTTTGTTATAAATACCCCATGGTTACAGATTCCGTAACTACCATTCAGAATTTCAATTGTTCGATTATTGCTGGAACCATTCTGGATGTAATAAATGGAAACAGCTTTACATGACTTCTCAAGAATCACCGGAGTTCAACGAAAGTTGGATGGACAGTTCCTGTGGTGACTCCAGAACTTCTAATCAGAATTACGATTGGAAAATCTTTCATGTGACCACCTTGTTCTGAAAAATTACGTCTCAGGAACGGCTTACTGATCAGGTTGAAACTCGTTAGATTTCATCAACAACTAAGGATGATTAAAGTTTGTTCAAGAGAACCTGATCTGTATTAAAAGATGGCTGTCAATCAAAATCTAGCGACAACTTACTGTGCTATCTTCATCAACTATAGGACATACAGCAAAACAAACTGTGCTCCAATGGTTTCCACTAGAACAAATATGGACATGGTCGAGCTGAAAGCTGATACGTTAGCTAAGGAAGGGAGAAACAGTGAGTAAAAGTAATATGTTGGTTTGGCGTGTAAATACGCAAAACACAAATCAGTAAACAATAAACAATGGCATTTTTCTCATCCGAACAATAACCCAGAGAATTCCTACCACAAGGTCAATCATAAGGAGCAGATTTCCATCACCAGATTATGAACTGGCCAGGCCCGGCTAATACAAAATATTCAGTAAATTCAAAATAATAGAGTCAGCATGTTGTTCATGAAGTCATGGCAGAAGAATCGCATAGCGCGTGTGATTAATTCAAAACCAGGCAAACAATGGACGTGGTATAGCGACTATGCCAAACAACTCTTCACGTGGCTCCGATGCAATGCGCCAAGAAACAACTCGGCCCTTTCGTCACAGACCTAGGACTACTGACCATCTGGCTATCGTCGCATCAGTTTCGCAAGACCTCAGACTAATTAACCAGCTGTCTATTGGTTCGCGCATCGGTCACTGGCACATTGCACAATAGTCAATTGCATATCGGCGAGCATGTTGCCCAGCGGTACAATAATAAACTATGCGTCATTTCAGAGAAAACCCACTGAGATTTTGCGCCGATTTAAAGTATGAATATGATAGTAATATAGTCCATGAATGCAACAATCACCGCGATATTGTTAATTAACCCTTCCATGGCGAAGCTGGCTAAAATGACATCTGCAGTTGTCTTGAGGAATGGACATTTGCAGACCAAGAGAACACTTTTTCAATGTTTTCACTGGAATGACTGGCTCAATAACAGAACCAGACATTCCAGTGGTAAACGTCTAAGGATTGTTTTCTCTTACCCTACGAATGGACATTCAATAAGGACATATTTGGTTTTCCTGACCAAATTTAGGCACTAATGGGGTTAACCTGACATCTGCTGGTGCAGTGAACTCTCTCTCTCTCTCTCTCTCTCTCTCTCTCTCTCTCTCTCTCTCTCTCTCTCTCTCTCTCTCTCTCTCTATAATGGGCTATTGCTTTTAGGAGCCCCGAGAGAGAGAGAGAGAGAGAGAGAGAGAGAGAGAGGGGGGGGAGGGAGGGAGGGGGGGGGGAGGGCGGGGGGAGAGCGAGAGAGAGAGAGAGAGAGAGAGAGAGAGAGAGAGAGAGAGAGAGAGAGAGAGAGAGATTACAAAGTGTCACGAGGACCGTTAATCATACTTGCACTAATTGCTTACTCAATTGCAAGGAAAGGAAGAGAGGAAAAATGGGTTTGCAACTAGGGCCTACACTGTATTTATGACCGTGTACATTTATCAACCACGCATCTCTAATATGCAATTTAATATAATATTGTTTGGTACGTTGGTCAATGACGCAGGGGCTATATATATATATACAATAATTTACCGACAATATCAGAAATCTCATGTTTGTAAATCTCGGACTAATAGGTCTAATAGGTTTTTTTCTTGCTAGAAGTCCATGTCATTTACATCAAACAACGGTGAGGCGCTGATCGCAAATTAAAGCAAAAAAACCTCGGAACGACTGCTAGATTTATGTATATAAACGAGGTCACGAACTTGTGTAATTCATGATTTCAGTTTCTCAGTCAATCATATGACAACGTAATCAATTACGCAACGTGTACGATGACATCATAATCAATTACGTCATGAATGGCGTAGCTAAGTTCGAACGCTTATCTGATAACTGACTAAGCGTTGTTATACGAATTGTATGTCTTTACTATTTATTGCCCTGTAGGTGGGGCTTAGAATACACCTTCCGTATCCTCTGCGTGTCATAAGAGGCGACTAAAGGAGGTAAGGGTGAGGTAACCCTGACAGAAACCTCGAGTGCTGAAGACGGAGGTTCCAGGCCGCACGGCGCACTCTAATAAACCATGGATCCACGCACTTACGCTTATGATCATGTCGATAGTCTCTTACAGGACTGGCGGTATGATCAGCGAACGAAAAGAAGAAGAAGAAGACCATTTATTAAACATGCTGTTGAATATTTTGAAACTAATTTGACACAGCTTACCTGTACAGTTTTCTGGAAATTGAGATTAAGCGAGTACACCAGGGATCGATCAACCCCAGCACGGACAATGATACTGTGACACATTTGAAAATGTAATTTGGTCCCTGTCTCCATAACCATTTTGTTCACGTTTCCAGAGTACCCACCCATCATATGACGTCATAATGAACTGCGTGATGTGTACAAGGATATCGTAATGAATGACGTCATGAATAACGTCGATAAGTACGTCACGAACGCATATTTTAAGACGGTCTATGCGTTGTTGTACAAATTGTTTGCTTTTATTGTTTAATAAATATACTGTTGAATATTTTGAAACTAATTTGACTGGGCGCTGTTGCTGCCATAGGCAGCAACAGCACCCAGTCAAATTAGTTACAACATATTCAACAGCTTCCCTGTTTAGTTTTCAGGAAATTGATAGCCAGCGCATTTGGGGATCGATCAATCCCAACATGGAAAGGTGTGGGTGGAGCTTAGCTAGAGATGGGCGGGGCATAGCTAAAATGGAAAGGTTCATTGTGTGCATGTTACTACGCCTTTTAACACCGGACGCTCAAAGATAGAATTATATATAGTTCCAGTGCCGTAGATCAGCAGGCGTACTAATACATAATTGGTTTATTAGTCATTGGACCAGCTCCATTGGCAATTAGAAGCATCGCTAGCCAATGGTACAATCGCTGATCCTGTGTTAGATCATTTTTCGAAATTTTAAAATAGCGCTACCGCTACGCCACATATATACAAGCTCTCTCGCGCGCGTCATTCCGGACTCAACGCGGCAGTTTTCGCTAAACGTAAAAACCACGCATTAGTCGCTATCTTATCGATTTTCAAGCCAACCTTTATTGGCGAAGTAACCAGTAAAGCGGCGTAATCGACCTGTTTATTACCTCAGTGCAGATTACTTTAAGGGTTCGTGTAAATAATTTACTTTTCTAACTCTCTGACAACAATAAGTATGTTGCGTAACCTGCATAAGCCGCTCAATAATTCATCCAAGTTTAATTAAATTCAAACACTGCGATTAACGTATACATACTTTGTTGACACACGAATAAGCTTCATTTCAACATCATGCATTCTTCTTCTTCTCCGCCTCCTCTTCTCCTCCTTCTCATCCTCCTCCTCGTCATCATCCTCCTCGTCATCATCCTCCCCCTCCTCCTCGTCCTACTACCCCTTCTCCTCCCCTCCTCCTCCTCCTCCCCCTCTTCCTCCTCCGCGTCCTCCTCCGCGTCCTCCTCCGCCTCCTCCTCCTCCCCTCTTCTTCCCCCTCCACACCCGCCTCCTCCTCATTCTTGTTATCCTCCACATCCTCGTCCTTCTCCCCTCCTCCTCCCCCTCCACACCCTCCTCCTCCTCCCCCTACTCCTTCTTCTTCTTCTTCTTCTTATTCTTCTTCTTCTTCTTTTTCTTTTTCCTCTTGTTCTTGTTCTTGTTCTTGTTCTTGTTCTTGTTCTTGTTCTTGTTCTTGTTCTTGTTATTCTCTCTTCACCACCAAAAGGTGAACAACCTTTCTTAAGCTTGTGAACATTGTGTCGTTGGACATGGCGAAGAAGCGCGTTCATACGCTTAATCTTTAAAAGTGAGGTTTTAAACATTACCACTCTGATGTCAATAATCCATCTTTTAATTCTTTACTGTGTCAATAGCTAGGAAACTGGTGTACATTTTCAACAAATTTGGTGGACGATGTTTCTGTCTACGACAGCGGTACGGCAGCAACATCTCCCGCCACATTTGTTGAGAAATTAACAGCAGTTCATTCATTAATTTAATATGAAAATTAAAAATTTTGACATCAGGGTGCTAAACACGAAACACCATTTAAACACGAAACTCTGAATTCGAAAAATCTCATTCATAGTTTGATAAATATTCTCTTGAATATTCTAAAACTAATTTGACTGGGATCTGTTGTTCTCCAAATGGCAGCAACAGATTTCTGTCAAATTTATTTCAAAATATTCAAAATTTTATCTTTATACCTACTTTGAAATTGAGATTCTGTGAATTCAGCAGGGTCAGGAGGTCAAAATTTGTCAACCACGAACCTCGATATTATTACTACCAAACTAACTGAAAATGCGAGGATGTTAACCAGTTACTCTTGTACCATACTCTCACTTCTGGACTCGACCAACCTAGTTTACTTTACCTACCAACAAACAACCACTTCTATTCACATTCTTTCCTTAGTCCGTCTCTCCATCTTCCTCTCTCTCTCGCCTCCCATACACACCCCCTCCCTTCCCAACCACCACCACCACCACCACCCCTCTCTCTCACTCTCCCTTTCTCCTCCCTCCTTCCTTCCTTCCCTCCCTCATTCCCTCCCTCCCTCCCTCCCTACCTTTCGCATACCACGATCTTCTCTACCACACTGTGCCACCCCTTTCCCCTAACGTGTCTATCTCTTCTACCCTCTCCACTCTCTTGCTCTCCTCTCTTTCTCGTCTTCCACTACGACTCTCCAGCTCACTCTTCTATAACATTCTCCTTCTCCCCTACCCCTCTTCCTCACCTCTCGTTCGCCTTCTCCGCTACGACTCTCCCACCCACTCTCCATCTCCCTACACTCCCCTCTCCTAAGCATCAAAGCAGTTATCATATCGATACAGTCACGTTTTTCTTTATGAACCAGTCCGTCTACTTGTTTCTGCGCGCAGCATCGTCAGTAATCATTAACAGTGTTACATTTTTTTCTTGACATAAGGCAACAGGATTGATCACAGCGTTCATATGTTGCGCACATCTAGCCAGAAACCCAGAAAGAATACCTTTGAGACACACCACAAAACAGGAAAAAATGTCCAAGAGTCTAACAAAACCACCTTTATAGCTATGATAGACATACTCGAGGTGGCATAGCAAGACAAAGCCGCTTGGAAAATGCCGATAAGGGAATAGAGTGCAACAACATAGCTATGAAAGTGTTAAGTAGAGAGGAAGCGATACAACCATGGCCAAAAGCTAAAACAGAAAGGATGATGCAGATATAAACAGAAGAGGTTACACATACATAGGTTTAATCACAGTATTGGAAAGCGCTTGAAATTAACATATCATCAATATTTTCACAATATTTTCACATGTCTAGACAACAGCAGGGACGCATTATGATTGACTACGTGGGTGGAAGCGTCTTTAAATGACGCATTATGATTGACTATGTGGGCGGCGGAGTATTTAAATGACGCATTATGAGTGACTACGTAGGCGGCAGCGTCTTAAATGACGCAGTATGATTGACTACGTGGGCGGCGGAGTATTTAAATGACTCAATATGATTTACTACGTGGGCGGCGGAGTATTTAAATGGCGTATTATGATAGTATGTTTGGACAGCAACGTATTTATTTGATGTATAAAGATAGGCTATGCATATCGAAACAAAACAAATTGAACATGTCAGCTTCTTTTCATATAGTCGAATTGGATTCTGTTATTCGAATTAGATTAATATGACTACAGTGTAGTAAAGCTACCATTAATTGTGTTCAAGGACGATGTGTGTTAGCGATCTGCTGGAGATATCCACAGACTCTATCACTCTATTACACACGACCGCTGATTCTAATTATCGACATCAAAGCTATCTCTCTTTCACGATGAGCGTTCAATGACCATGTCGCTATTAGTCAGGCATATTGGCATACGGCCAAAGCTTCCCGGGAAACAACTTACCTTAGGGGCATCGAATCGTGGCGCTTTAAAACAGGTGGTTGAACGACCACATGCCTAAAGAACCGCGATTCTATGGCTAAATAGAACATATCTTCTGGAACATCACATATATATCCCGCATTTGGTTCCATAAGGTGGTCGTTTAGGAGAGGTGTTATAATAGCCTATGAAAACGTTATTGAAAAACAAATGATCCAAAGTTATCACATATCCTTCAGTTCCGATCAATCATATATTTTGGGCTTATTAATTTAATTGATATAGCAGCACACTCTATGTTTGAAGGCCGAGTATGAGTAATTCAGTATTTACTTAAAGCGATTCTAATCTCATCTCAAATGTTGTATTGTACTAATACATTATGGTGTATAGATTCCATAGTATTCATATCCTGTTACATTCCCTTACCTGGATCATAATTATCTGCGCAAATGCCGAACAGTATTCGCTGCCATTTTGTCTATTCAAGAGATAATATGTGATGTCGTGCAAGCGCCAATGCATTACATTCTTTATTATGTAAAAATCATCTTGTTGAATATTTTGAAACTAATTCGATTGGAAGTTGTTGCTGCCATAGGCAGCAACAACTTCCACTCAAATTAGTTTCAAAATATCCATCAGATTACCTGTATGGTTACTTTTATATCAGATTGTCAAACTATACGCAGCACCGCTATAACTGAGAGTATAGACCGAGGCAGATACACTATTATTCTGATTGGTTGAAAAGTAAAACATGACAGCCATCATAGGCTGTAGAAACGTATCAACATTTAGCTACTCAAGCCTGAATAGCTTTCTTTAGCGGCATGATAACAAGCTTAATATTCTATGTATAGGCTACGGGTGACGTGTTAGATCACCTGAATAACTATTATGAAATGAAGTTAGTTCTCCTTTAAGTACTACGCTAATTATATGTGGTGGTACGATAGATTTAGTATATACTTGCTAGATCTCTCATAACCCTCTCAATATCATTATTTCAGAATTTTCTCAGCGAATATATAGTCGCCAAAATAATATGATTGTGTTACTGGACCTAAGACGTTGTCAAATCAAGTGTCAGATTAATATAGCCAATACAATTTCATTTCTGATAAAAAATATGTAAATTTGTGCATACGCGAACAAAATGCTTACCCATCTGTACACTAAACTGCGGAATTTGGAAAGAAGCGATACAAAAACTGACTGGAAAATATTAAATCAGTGAAAAAGAAAACAAGCAGATAGTGATAATAAATTGTACATACATCTACTGTATGAATTATCGTGCCCAAGAAATATTTTACTATATTATAATATTGTTTATATTTAATGTAATAATTTTATCAAAAAAACCCATTGTACATGGGTACAGTGTGCGCAGTCTACATTTGTTTGAAGTCACAGTGGCACTAAGCAGCTCATCAATAGCATATGCACAATGTCTTATTACCAGTTATTATTGAACTGTTTAATTGTTAAATAATCTGCTGGGCCTACTACAGAGAGCCAGCTACTAAATCATTAATTGTGTTTGAAGAAACATACAACCAGCTCAGGAGTGTATTAACCCTTTGAGCCTTACGGCATACATATATGTATTGTAATTTATGATGTCATAACTATTCTGCTGAACATTTGGGAAATGATTTTATTGAAAGTTGTTGCTGCCAGAAGCAGCAAACATTTTCTGTTAAATTCTTTGAAAAATATTCAATAGTTGTTTTGTATGACCGTTATAAAAAGTAAATACAATTAGTACAGCATTGAAATGAAGATTTTTAAATATAGAGATTTAACCATTATACTGCTGAACCCAGATATTAACAATTTATAATTCTAAAATGCAAGCCATATTGCTGGCAGACCAGTCTGCCTGCAGTAATAATTTAATTCAATAAATTCAGCATTACATTGGTTAAGTAGCTACATGAGGTTTAAGCCTGATATTATTAAGGATTGTATTTAATTGAATATATTGATGAAAACTCATGTTTTTACAAATTATTGCACAGACATGTTTGAATGGTGAAAGTTTGTTTGCCTGGAAACTAGTATGCTATATATGTGTAAAATTATTATAAAAAGAAGGTAGTGAGAGCTAGGAGAGCATGTCAGTGAGTAAGGTTGTAAATGCAGAGAGGTATGTAGAAGTTTGAATATATAAAGTTGCATTGTAAAATGATTACTGAATTTGAAGTTGAAAAACAAAATACAAGTTAAGACTGCGTTGCTGTCGCTCGCTAGAATAATTATAGTCAACCTCCAAAATAGAGAAGAGATCAGCTGTCTATCTAATGGATAGCCGAATAGACAATCAATCAGTCCGTCTGTTACTCAATCCGACAGAACGCATAGTCAGAGGCTCGCCTCCAGAGTCACAACCGACAAACCCCGGTTACCTTAGAATACTTCAAGCAGGTAGATCAAGACAAAGCTGAAGACGAAAATGAACATAACGACTTACTCGTCTCTGAAAACCCTGAACTGGATGCTCCAATATCAAGAGAAGAGATTAAAAATACCATTAGAGACTATCAAAAAATAAGGCAGGAGGAAATGATAATATAATATAATATGATAATATGAATACATCATATTAACATCTGCTGATATCCTTCTTCCAATATATATATACAGCTATTCAATATGAACTTTAACCAAGCATGTGTCCCTGAAACGTTGGTAGTAGGAAAAATAATTCCCATAATCAAAAATAAAGGTGACGCTGCAGATCTGGCAAATTATCAGCCCATCACACTGCTTATAAACCTTTTACTTCGACTAATGATATATGGAGAAATGAGGTAAATATTATCAGACCCACAAGCAGGTTTTAGAAGGGGAAGATCAACTGTGGACAGTATATTCTCTCTGGACACAATACATGAGTTGTTACGTCTACACAAGAAAAAACCATGCTTTATAGATTTTAAACAAGCCTTTGATACTGTATGGTGCCATGGCATCTGAACCAAGCTTCTAAGAAGTAGCATATCAGGCAAATGTTTCAACGTAATTAAAAATCTGTAACAATCAATCAAATCATTTGTGTGTTCATCTAGACTAACTATTTATGAAAAAATAAAGAACACTATCAAATGTGAGCCATACCTAACAGTACTGCTATATAAGGACACCATTACACTACGCCACTTTAAAACTTAAAATCACAAACTAGGCATTGGAGCTCAAAGATTGATTGGAATAGATAGAGATGAGAGACTATGCGATAAACGTAATGTTGTCAAAAATTTAACACAGAACGGCAAAAATACATTCCATATTATTACGCGGCAAACAACAATGATGAAAAGACAAACGGGCTATTATCCAAATGCAATACAGCTGCTTTGATTAAATTATGCAAATATATTAGATTATCAAAGAAGACGAACGTGTAACAGAACCATTATAACAGGCACCTTTATGCATTTATATTGAATGATAAAGCCCATAGATCCACCAAGGTGTAAGAATATGGTGTTGAGTATATCGGGAGTAGATTTACTGGAGGTAACTGCTGCCTAATTAAAGCAGCAACAGCCGGTCGGAGTAGTTAAAATACATTCAGCAGTTTATCTGATCACAGAGTTTTGGAACACAAACACATAGATACCAGTGTTCTAAGGAGAAATATACATTCCATGCTAAATTTGAAAAATATTACCCACCGCCAGTATATGATGTAAATAGGTTTACGTCCATATGTTGTTGTATAACCTGGAAGAATAAAAAGAACTTGAACTTGAAACCTGGCCACGCGCCCTGAACATGGACATCGGACACGCGAAATATCTGTGCGTCATGGGAATGGGAAATGTGAAGATGGAATTTGTTGAGTAGAAGGGTTGACATAGGCCTACTTTATATTGTAGGTCTTGTGGTTAAAGTCAACATATAACAATCTGACAAATCAATGTTCAGCACACTTTCCGATCAAATTCTCTGGTTCCCACGTTGCTATCGGGATAGCTTTTGGAATCGAGTGAGTATATATGAACAAGGAATGTATACCCACTGGCGATGACTTTTCTAGATTTAATCATATCATCCAATGACATTGCGACACGGAGAGTCCGATACTTCCTTTGAGAGCAACATACCAGCAGATATTGATCGTTCTTTAATTATACGATGATAAGTTCTGCTGCTAATTTTCCCTCACATTTAATTCTCGTTCAAAGATATTCTCTACTTTCTGTGAGAGATATTCCCAGTAGTAATAACCAGTTCATTCCGGACAATTAGTGAATCCAATTACCGCGTTCAAAGTTATCTCTGTTCACGAAGATGCATCAGACATTGACATGCTCGATGAATACGGCGCTATGAAGTCAATGAGCATCGATTTGAACGCACAACAATGGCGTCTCAACTAGACAGATAGCGTACACCACAGATGTGGATCAATAGATGATCGCTTTGAACGCGTGAAGCCAAACAGGAAAAATCGTATACAATGCAGGAGCTATTATGTTGACTATTTTGAAGCTGATTTGACTGGAGGCTATTGCTGGCAGATGGCAGCAACGGGTCCTGTCGAATTATTTCCAAAGTATTCAACAGCTTACACGTAAAGTTACCTTCAATAAAAACGACGTGTTGTTAGAATGCACAAGAGTTAGAGCGAAATGGACCTTTCCATTTTTAGCTATGCCCCGCCCATCTCTAGCTAAGCTCCACCCACAACTCGCTCGTGTTGGGACCGATCGATCTCTGAACACCAATTTGACTGGGCGCTGTTGCTGCCAAATAGCAAAGAATTACCCCCAAAAAATTCATACAACGTGTCGGACTATTTGAGATTTGATGACGGTCTATATGGAACCCTTTGTGACGTAGTGATTGTGACGTCATCATACACGCGCTGAGTTGATTATGAAGTCATACGAGGTCAGATGATGGATGGATACTCTGGAAAGGTGAATTGTTAACGTAGGCCTACTAACTCAGTATGGGAATTCAATGTGAGCAGTTTTAAATTAGACGTGAACAATAACACCTTACTATTATTGATGGAAATGTTTGTCCTAACGATTGAAGTCCGACAGACCAGATAAAGAAACCAATTTGCAATTAAATTCTGTTGAGTATTTTGAAACTTATTTCACTGACACCAGATCTAGCTCGTAACGCCAAACATATTATTCTAACCATATTTGAAATTGAAGAGCGAATTTTGAACAGACTTAACCTATAGACATATGGGCTGTTTCTGTGCTGATAATTGCAAAATAAATGTAACTAAGGCCCTATGGATTCTGATCTGTACACCTATGTTCAATCGTTTCCGTTATTGTACGTTATCATAAGCAATTTATAGAGTATTATATATTTAGATTCCAGATTAGTATATTAGTGCATGAGTGCATGGAAGCGTACGTGTGTGCCAGCGAGCGTACATGCGTGCGTGCGTGCGTGCGTGCGTGCGTGCGTGCGTGCGTGCGTGCGTGCGTGCGTGTACGCGTATTTCGCAGTAATAATTGTGCTCAGATCATGATCAAATGCCACGAGGCTGATGCTAGAAAAACAAATACCTCCCACCTCTAGCTAAGCTCCACCCACACTTCGCCGTGATGGGATTGATCGATCCCCGAATGCCCTAGCTATCAATTTTCTGCAAGCTGTTTTGTAAATATTTTGTAACTAATTTGACTGGGTGCTGTTGCTGCCTATTCAAAAAGTTTCAAAATATTCAACAGAATATTTATTAAATAGTAAAGACATGCAATTCGTACAACAACGCATAGTCCGTCTTCAACTATGCGTTCGTGACGTACTTATCTACGTCATTCATGACGTCATTCATTATGACGTCATTCTACACGTCACGTAGTTGATTATGACGTCATATGATGGGTGGATAAAGTGGACAGGTCTTTTAATAGTGAACACATTTAGCTTAGGACAGCAAGGTTAACACCCCACCAACTCACAAGTCACGCGCCTAACAGCAGTACGTTCAGCAGTAAGTGAGTTAATCAGGCAGGACGACAAAAAGAAGTATTTTTCTTAACAAAAGACTTAATGGTCTTGGGAATAACAAGGAAAATGTCTACGACAAAGCTTAGAATTCATGATCCTATATTTTAGCATGATGAGGAAGCAGAAGAAAAATGTCGTTGAAAGTATATGCGGATAATCGGATACTCCTTGGGCCATTGGTGATTGTTGGTAATTTGATATTTAGGCCTGTACCTCTATGTAATGAAACGAAATACCTCTTAACATATGATGATTGCATTTCATATGTATGATTACTGTATTCTGCGGCTGTAATAGTAGAAACATCCTACAGCTGCAATCAGTCCTTCTTCGCGTTTGACCACTGTGTCTTGTCCTCATACGAAATCCTTAGCTTCTTCTGATCCATTCTTGATTTCAGTGTACCGAGTCCTGCTTTCTTGAGGTCACATCGTAGCACGCTTAGCAGATTTATGCAATGACGTCATTTCCTGGTTTTGTATTTTCTGTCTCCCAGAAGGGCGAATTCCAAGACTCTCTGTGCTGGTGTGTCTTCCAGCATCCGCAACACATGGCCATACATAGACCATCTTTGCTGGGCGACTTTTACAGACAGCGGCGATGTATTACACATCATGTATGCTATGCATTACACATCTTGTTTAGAGCATCATTGGAAATTATGCTGTCTGGCCATCGGTGTCCAGCGATGGTGCGTAGGTGTTTGCGGTGGCGGGCATTACGTTTGTCTAGAGCTGTCTTTGGAGCTGCCCGGCTGAACTACAGCTATACAGGATCAAAGAGACGCAGGTTGCATTGTATAAACGCAATCTTTATCGGGACTGACAAGGGAAATATAAATCATAATATCAATATAAATTAAGATATGTTCTAAGTTCTTATTTTAAATTCAAAACTAAAAAAGTATATTAATTTATACGTATTGAAATTATCATATGTCAAGATTGTTTTCGTTTCATTACGTCCATGCACACAATTTAAGCCTCTAAAATTATACAATTTTCACAATTTTATTTGCAGGCATTCTGCTGTGAATATGCATCTTTACGATTTGTGACATGGCAATTAATACATTCGTTTTGATCTAGTTGTGCCACGGCTATTTATGTAATATGCACGGTTTTCGCATCTTCAAGACTTAAACAGGTGCCATTTTTGGGCATTTATAGAGCATTATCTATCAATATCAGCTTCTCACCACGCTTCCTCAACCCTTTGCCAAATACAACAAGGTAAACATATGTAGGCCTATGACTACAACACTTATACAAAAAACCTATACGCTTTTCACCTACCACTTCCCATCATGAATCGGCAGGGTGTTAAATTATATTGAACGAACAGAGAGATCCGATCTGTGACTCATGTATATGGCGTCTTAATCAATCAGTACGTCACTTCACATGTAGGCTGACGTTATAATCATAGTGACGCATTAAAACTCTGTCGTGAAGCTTGAAAAATCCGTCAAGTATAGGAACTGTATATATTTGATGTATTTACAATTTGATAAACAGAATGTTGCATATTTTGAAACTAATTTGCCTGGACAGCAACAACCACTAGCCAATTTAGTTCCAAGATATCCAACAGGTTACCTGTATTGTTATATTGATATTGGGATTCTGGGAATTCAAGGTTCAAAGCATATAAATCGATCGGTTACCGAGCTAGTTTTTCCAGTGATAAATTCTCAAAAATAGTCTTATCTTGACCTACAAATGGACACCGCATGGCCAAGCAGAAATTTCGATTTTCTTGATCATTAGTGGAGGCGGCGCACCAAAAGCGCCAAGGGCAACAGAAAATTATTTTTGTAAATTTAAGTGCGAAAATTATAATTTTCATCGGAAAGTCTTGAGCATTAAATCATTAATTGATATGAGCCACAATTTGCTCGCTTTGAGGCGCTGATATTGTTCCCTCTGGAGTTAAAACACGTAGCCAGAGCAACATCGCAAAGTACATGTACCCTCATAACGTGCAGATAAATACTACGATAGGAGATCTATTTCTACCTATGCCCCGGCCACTTTTAGCTTTGTTCCGCCCTCCTATCTGTACACTCATACTTGAGTCCATTTTACGATTGAGCCCTGAATTCCCAGAATCTCAATGTTAAAGTAATTATGGTGGTTAACTACAGCAGTAACAGCTCCCAGTTAAACTTGTTTCAAACTATTCAACAGAATGTTTAATAAATTGTAAATTCAACAGAGACATACAATTCAGATAGTGACTGCCGATTTTCCCCTTTTCTGTCGGAACCCCTCTCAATTAATTGTGACGTCAGCTATCATGTGACATATTTTTTATTATGATGTCAGATACTTGAGTGAGAGATCGGATCTCTACATTCTATATTTTTTCATCGGGACTGCTCGTGCGAGATCGTACATGTGTGTATACGCGTGCGTGTGTGCGTGCGTGCATGCATGCATGCGTGCGTGCGTGCGTGTGTGCGTGTACGCCTGATAATTTGTCCCGATTAATGTTATTTTAGTATCAATACTCATATTTCTATCTTTTGCATTGTTTACAAAAAACGATTGTCTTACATTCAGGGTATTCTGCATAGATATGGCTTCTCCGCAGCTATTTATTGCCCTAACATTATAAACCCGACACACGACTACAATGCATGAAATCTTATTAACTAGGGTTTATGTCCTTGATGTCACTCTTAAGTGTTGATCGCGATAAATGGAAGCAAAGCCCGCGGTAAGCCGCTATTATTTCCTAACGCTCTTTCAAAGCAGATGTGAATGGACCTTTCCATTTTTTGCAAATGCCCCGCCCACTTCTAGCTAAGCTCCACCTACACTTCGCCATGTTGGGATTGACCGATGCCCGAATGCCCTGACCATCAATTCCCTAAAAACTACACAGTTAAGTTGTTGAATATTATGTACCTAATTTGACTCGGTGCTATGGCAGCAACAGCGCCAGTCAAATTAGTTTCAATTTCTACATCCCGGAGAGGTAACTAATTTTTTCCTTATTATGAATCATCCTGGGATCGGGACCAACTTTTTTGGAAATAGTTTCAATATATTCGACAGGATATTTATTAAATAGTAAAGACATATTGTTCGTACAACAACGCATAGTCTGTCTTCAACTATGCGTTCGTGAGGTACTTATCAACGCCATTCATGACGTCATAATGACATCATGGATTGTGATGTTATTCTAAACGTCACGCAGTCGATTATGACGTCATATGATGGGTGGATACAGTGGAAAGGTTCATTATTAGCTATCTATGATTTGCTATATCTGCGACTATTTAGCTAGTAATTCTTATTTAGGCAGAGTCGGATTAGGGCAAGTGTAACGAATTAGCTGGGTGGAAATAGTTCCGCTACACTTCAGGATGAGACGGCAGGCGAAGATACTTTAACAAACAATACGCAAGATCGGTCTTCAAATGTTTTTGAGATTACAATTTTAATGATTCGAAACTTTACTTCAAAATATGTACTGGTAATATATATTACACTGTAAAACATTATCTACCTATGCTTGATTCTCTCTAGAAATCTATCTTTAACTCTATTTCTCTAGCTATAGCTCTGTCTCTCTCACGGTATCTCTCTCACGACCCCATATGCTGTGTAAATGGCCTGGGTAAATAAAGGAAACTGAAACTGAAACTCTCTCATTCTATTCTCACTCGGTCTCTCTCATTCTATCTCATTCGGTCTGTCTCGTTCTCCACATTCATGCCCATTTTATAATAATAATAATAATAATAATAATAATAATAATAATAATAATAATAATAATAATAATAATAATTTATTCCACAATGGGCTTGAGTGTAAACATAATTGTCAATAGTGTGGCGGACAGTATATAAGGCGTATATAAATATTTATGGTGTACATTTTATAGAAACATATATATCATGCATTCATTATCATTGCTAATATATATATATAATTAACAACTAGCTGTATCTAGGCAACCGAACATAAAACAAGTTCTAAATATTCAACGCGTGCCCAAAAAAAACCAATTTCTAAAGAACAATGATAAAACTTGCTATTACTTGCTACATATATTTATGCATTCAAATTAAAGACAGATTATTACCGTTTTCATTCTCTATACACGGTGATAACATGAAAACTGAAATAATATGAAAACATGATGATTATTTTGAAAACAACCGTAATGAAAGTTGCTATGCCATAGGCAGCAGCCTTTCAGTCAAATCATGTTCAAAACACTCCGCAAGCCTCATGTGATATTCGCCTGAATCTTGTTTGTGAGAATTCAGAATGGAAAGGTGTATCCGGCTTAAGAATAAATTTATGGTACAGTACGTATACAGCACAGAAATAACCTTACATGTTTATAAAATAAAATAAAATAAAATAAAACGTACTGTAGAATATTTTGACCCCAATTGGATTTGAAGGCGTCCCAAGGCAGCTCTTGTCTTTCAATCGAATTACGCCCAAAGTACCCAACAGAACATTTATTACCAACATGTTTCGGTTTACGTTTTTTGAGACACGTCTTACCTCTGAGCTGCACTGTATATAGGCACAATTACTAATAGTTCATGAATTAACAATGTCCACAAACATAAAATTTCCATCAAGCTGGGCACTAGTGATTATGAGGCTATTGTGAATCACACTTAACTGCACATGGTTTCTCCTGTACTGACAGGAGCACTGTCTACTGTTGAATGGGCGGATTTTGTGAGAAATTATAATTCTACACATTTTTATATATTCAAATGAATAATTGCTACGCCTTGACTTATAGACTCGTCACACACGGTCTAACGGGGTTACAGCTCGTGTCCACTAAAAATAAAGGGCCCAAATTCAAATACAATTATTGCATTTTACGCATTTAAACAAATATCATCTCACTTTTAGAGCTTTTGATATACGCAAGCTACTGAATATTTTGAAACCTGTTTGACTGGAAGTAGGCAGAACCAGCTTTTAGTCAAGTTAGTTTCAAAATATTCAAAAGGATTTTGACAGATTATATTATTATTATTATTAGTAGTAGTAGTAGTAGTAGTAGCGGCGGCGGCGGCGGCGGCGGCGGCGGCGGCGGCGGCGGCGGCAGCAGCAGCAGCAGCAGCAGTAGTTTTATTATTGTCAAGCATTAATTCTATGAACCCTGTCATTGGCACTAGGACATAGCTCAGTCATCATCTGGAATGTAATTTTTGCCCTTTTCAATTTTCGACATGATTGGGGGTTCGAACCCAGGCAATTTTGCAGCACTTTACGCCTAGCGTTTGGGAGGTGAGTGCTCTACCACTGGTCCACCACCCAGAGGAGAAAAATACTCTTTCACCGGATCAGCTTTCAACCACCCGTCTCACAATCACACGAATTGACTGGAACTGATGGTGTACATTCCAGATGTTGTTTTTAATTTACGTTTCTCAGATCGCTTCTGCTATATCACTATGCACTCGCATGTATGTAACTTTATTATTGTTACGCATTAGTTCTATGGTCCCTAACATTGACGACGCATTGGCACTAGGATATAGCCCACTCATCATCTGGAATGTAATTTTTTACCTTTTTCTATTTTCGACATGAGTGGGGGTTCGAACCCAGGCAATTATGCGGCACAACCACTGGTCCACCATCCAGAGGACAAACATCCTCTTTCACCGGATCAGCGTTCAACCACCTGTCTCACAACCACACGAATTGACTGGAAGAGCCATGGACATTGAATAGTACGTCAAGTGTACGAATTGTATGTCTTTACTGTTTAATAAACATTCTGTTGAATATTTTGAAACTAATTTGACTATGCGGTGTTGCTGCCAAATTAGTTTCAAAATATTCAATAGGTTACCTGTGTGATTGGTCTGCAATTGGGATTCTCGTAATTCAGGGCTCAAAGTATATAAATCGGTCCCAACACGTGCAAAGCACGTGCGGGCATATCTAGAAATGAGAGGAGCATAGCTAAAATGTATCCATCTATTATCGCCTTCAGCCAGACGGCTTGCGCGCGGCAGCAACCTATGCACGAGATGTTGCTGAAAAGTGTTGCTGTCATAAACATTAAGTTAGCAAGCAACAGCATATAACTTCAAATCCAGATCAACAAATCTTTCACATCGGTAACGTATAGTGATGCAAACGTTTAAGGGGATTGGTGAGTAGACGAGGTAATTCGCTTCATAATGAAGTGCACTTTGAGATGAAATGCCATTATTTTCTTTTAAGAACGATATGGATGCAATACTTTGTGTTATAAGCAAAGTAACCACGTAGTCCGTGTATTATCGAATCGCGGATTTATACACTGTAATACCTGTCTTATATGACTACTCTATGGCTCACAAACAGTCAATCCGCCTCCTTACGGGGTTTCTTCATACAACGACCGCGGCTAACGGTTGTCACGTTTGTAGCAAAAATAATGGGTTTTTACAACAGCTTCGCTTGTCAACGGCACCCTTGTCATACGATCACGTGTCTTAAAAAAACACAATTATTTGGCTCCATAGGGCAAGTGGTCTCATTGGGAAGTTTCACAGTATTTTTGTTCAAAAATGCACGATTTTGCGCCGAGACCACGTGAGATAACTATTACGCCCGATCAGCTATGCCTTTGACTGACGGTGGATACGACGATGCATGCTCGTGAATATAGAACGTGAAACGAATAATGCATAACACTAAACATGGCACCGTATGATCCGTCTAATGGGAATAATTTACCAACACGGAAATAAAATCCGTATCTTTTTTCTATGACACACTTAATAGATAAACATAGTGCATGGGAACAGGACAAAGTAGAATGCCACAAAGGGTATAACATATTGTGATTGGGTGTTTGATGTTGGACGGTTATATATCTCACCAGTTGAAAGCACGCAATATCCAATTCGATACTATTATTATCACCTCGTATCGCTAATCTTTTACTTCGATTTTGCACGCATCGTGCTGAGTGTTACTAGCAAACTGCAAAGCAAGACTACGACAAAGCACGCAATTCCATCTTAATGACGTTCCAGTAAAACAAAATTAAATAAGATTTTGTCAATAAAATAATCAATCATATTAACTTTACAGATTGTGGATTTGCCTTGCGCCTTGCGCGCGCGTTCTACTGAATTTCCACTTTAATCTCTCAATACCATTTACGATGGAAACTGGAGGTTGCTGTTCTTGAAAGGGTGCCGTTAACAAGCGTGTCTGTCTATACAGCTGTATATGTATTCAGTTCGTGCTCTCGAAATTTAATCTAATTAGACACACGACACGAGATTCTATCGAGCAAAGAGTACTCATACTACATATTGCCAGTCATCAGAAATGCGCGGGCCAGTTCATTGTGTCTCTGTAACGCGCCAA